>OZ026621.1:31632433-31652433 GCA_964020975.1 Hermodice carunculata | reverse complement strand
TATTGTGTATACGTATATATACATACATAAACATATATATACATACATATACTACAATATATATACATACATATATATAAGTATATTTACATGTATATATATATTATACATAAATACAAACATATATATTCATATATATACATATATATATATATATATATATACATACATACATATATGTATGTGTATGTACATACACATACATATATATATATATATTATATGTATATATATATATATTTATATTATATATATATATAACAAGATGTATAACTGTCAGTTTTGTTAAACTGTGCATGCCCTGTGGATTGAAATTTTCCATCTTTTTAAAGTCAGTCAATACATAGCTGCTGGTCACATATTGTTTTTCTTTCACTGTACTTCTTTATTCCAGATGAGTACAAGTGCCCCCCCGGCTAAAACTCATCAAGCAGACTGGTTGCATGGTCAACTTGACAGAAAAGTAATATGTTGACTAAGTATTTAAACTGATTTACAATTTTGGTTTCTGGTAACATATTTCATACTTATAGTGATGGAGCTACCTCCTCACTCAATTGGACTTAAATGAAAATCATGTATTACAATTCTCTGTTGAAACATAAAACAAAAATACTTTCTAGCAAATACCAATATGACATGTCTGAAGTCAATATATATTTTTTTTTCATTGCCCTGGGGCTGTGCAAACTTACCATAAAATTCTGTTGAAAATTTATTTCATTGGAGCAGCAACTTATCAGACAGATTCATTGAAACATATCTGTTGACTTTCTGTTTGACCTCAATTTGTCTTATTGTTTCAGCGTGCATTAGAATATTTAGAAAAATTTGGACTCCAGGATGGACTCTTTCTCATCCGGCCCAGCTCCAGAAAGCCAAATGAATATGTGTTAGCAATGACATCTGGTGGTAATCCATTCAACTACAAAATAGAAAATTATGTACGTACCCGGTATTCTCTAGTTGTCTGCTGAAATATTATGACAAATTACCAAACCCTCTGAATGTATTAGCCTGAGAGAGAGAGAGAGAGAGAGAGAGAGAGAGAGAGAGAGAGAGAGAGAGAGAGAGAGATGAGAGAGTGAGAGAGAGAGAGAGAGAGAGAGAGAGAGAGGAGAGAGAGAGAGAGAGAGGGAGGGAGGGAGGGAGGGAGGGAGGGAGGGAGGAGGGAGGGAGGGAGGGAGGGGAGGATAGAGAGAGAGAGAGAGAGAGAGAGAGAGAGTCATATTTTCTTTGTTTTGGATTCAGTTGCAGTTACTTCAGGTCTGGGAACTTAAAGAGGCGTACATAATTGTAACTCTAGATGACTTTTTGCCTTGTGTTCAATAAAACCTCAACATTGAGTCAATGAATGCAAAATTCGATGAGTTCAAAGTTCTAATAGACAGCCTAGCTGAAACTGATACCTTCTTCAGTGTAATATGTATACAAGAGGCATGGCTTAATGAAACTCATGACCCCAAACAATTTGAACTACAACATTACAATATGTATTCACAATATAGCAATAATGAATGCTCCAAAAAGGGGGGCCTAATCACATATGTAAGAAATAATATAAGTGTTAAAAAACAAGAGAATTACAATAAATTTCAATACTGGGAAGGTCTATTTATTGACATTGAGGACAGTAATAAAAATCAGATAAAATTAGGGAATATATATCGACCCCCGAAAGGAAACAATAACCATAGAGCCATTGAGTCCTTCCTGCAGGAATTCTGTCCAGTAATTAATAACCTTGATCACCAGAATCATAATTTCATACTCGCTGGGGACTTTAACATTGATCTACTGAAAGTAAACATAAATGGAAAGTATCAAGAATTTTATGACTTTATTACTGAACATAACATGCTGCCAAATATTTTACTACCAACCAGATTATCTAAACGGAATGCCACATTAATTGATAACATTTTTAGTAAAAACTCAAATTCGTGCAATCCTGTTCAAACAGGAATCCTAGTTCATAAACTATCAGATCACTTGCCCACAATGTCAGCTATAAATTTTAATACAAATGTTAATCATATCAATAAAAAGCAAATCCAATTTAGAGCTTTCACAGGTAATGCTACTCGTGATTTCCTTGAAGATTTACACAACACAAACTGGGATTCCATTTTTGATAATAATATAAATGCAGATCCGCAAATAACTTATGATCAGAAATTCTCAATCAAACTAGATGTTATGATTAACAAGCACTTTCCTTTAAAAAAGAAAAAATTCAACAAATACAAACATAAAACAAAATGGATCACTCAAGACATCTTAAACAAAATTAAACATAGAGATATGCTCTACAAGAAAGTTCACTCTATTACACAAGAAAATGAAAGGTATAACGATCTGTCTAGAAGGCTCCAAGAGTGTAGTTGTGAAGTCAGATCGATGATTCGTAGGGCAAAATCTGCATATTATCTGGCAGAATTTAATAAATATAAAGATGATATCAAAAATACATGGAAAACCATAAAAGATGTCCTAAATAAGTCTAACACTTATAAAGAATTTCCCAAATATTTTAATATCAACAATAAACAAATAACAGACACACAGGAAATTGCAGCAAAATTTAATGATTTTTTTGTCAATATTGGGCCAACATTGGCAAAGAAAATAAACACTGAAGGGAAAAAAGCTTTCCAATCCTATTTACAAAACACAAATACAAATTCTACTTTCCATTTCACATATGTGGATGACGATCATATAAAGACTGTAATATCTAAACTAAACCCCAAAAAAAGTGCTGGAGCAGACAATATATCCCTCATACTTCTGAAACTCTCCTCAGAGGCCTTAAGTAAACCTCTAACAGCTATCATAAACCAATCATTAAAAAATGGTATCTTCCCTAACAAATTAAAAATAGCCAAAGTAAAACCAATTTTCAAAAAAGATGATCAACATGATTTCAACAATTACAGACCCATATCTCTTCTACCATCTGTCTCCAAAGTTTTCGAACGTGTGGTCCATACTCAACTCTTTCAATACTTTACGGATAATATGTTATTCTATAATCATCAATATGGCTTTAGAAAAAATCACTCAACGGAAACAGCAGTACTAGAACTCATAGATAGACTAAAGGCTAATCTTGACGAAAACAAAATTCCAATTGCTGTCTTTTTGGACCTTTCCAAAGCCTTTGACACTATAGACCACAATATACTTCTTAAAAAACTTGAACATTACGGAATCCTACATACAGAGCTTCAGTGGTTCAGTAGCTACCTAAGTAATAGAATCCAGTATGTTGAAATTGAAAACATCAAATCACCATTACAGAAAATCTCCACTGGAGTGCCTCAAGGCTCAATCCTGGGCCCACTTCTATTCCTAATATATATAAACGACCTACACACAGCCAGTAACTTTATCTCAATCATGTACGCTGATGACACTAACTTGTTAAGTACAATATGTAATTTCACAGGTGATACATCATCACACTCTTCATTTTCAGATAATGTAAATAAAAAATTAACTAAAGTTAGTGACTGGCTAGCTGTGAATAAACTATCTTTGAATGTTGATAAAACTAAATTTATGATCTTCCATACAAAACAGAAACAATTATCCCATGAACAAATACCAAACATTAAAATTAACAATCAAGAAGTAGAGAGAGTAAAAAGTTTTAAATTCTTGGGGGTCTTAATTGACCACAGTCTTACTTGGAATAACCATGTCACTCTTATATCTAACAAATTATCACGGACATGTGGTATACTAGCTAAATTGAAGAATTTACTACCTGAATGCATTCTACAAATGATTTATAATGCTTTATTCCTTTCACACTTGAATTATGGAATTACAGCCTGGGGTTTTCACTCATGTAGTAGACTCATCAAGCTGCAAAAGAAAGCAGTAAGACTAATTAGCAAAAGCAAATACAACGCACATACATCACCGATCTTTAAAAGCCTTGGCTTACTTAAAGTTACAGACATTTTCAAATTATCCTGCATGAAACTGTATTTCAAATATGAAAATAATATGTTACCAAGTTATTTTAATAACTTATTCAACAATAATCTAGCACAGCAGACTGACAGACCAAGAAGGGTTGCTTCCGCCCCACGAAGATACGATGAAACAGTACATAATATCCCCACTTTAACCCCAACTATACCGATCATAGTCACTAATACTAAAATTAGTCATTTGTGTATTAGATACATAATACCTGACATAATCAATGAAAACTACTTACCTGAAATTGTCTTGTCAAAAATCCTTACTCATTCCTTCAAAGGTTTTACTCAATATGCAAAGAAGTACATCATTAATAACTATGAAACCAACTGCAATATTGTCAATTGTTATATCTGTATCAGTAACACTAATTAATAATTTACCTTAGTAACCACATGTATGTATTATCATCACTTGGTCTAACAATTGTATAAAACTTTTTATTCCTTCAGCCAACAGCGTATGTATGTATAGCAGTTAACATTAATTAACTCTAGGGTGGCCTGCATGATAGCGATTCTTCAGAATCTTAGTGCAGGTCTCCCGGTTTAAACATGAGTATATTGTACTATGTATATTACTGATGTACTGAAGTTTTAGACCAAATAAAGCTTTCAAAGCAACTGTCAAAAAAAAAAAAAAAAAAACCTGTCTTCAGTGAACATTGTGATCAGTGAACTCTTGTCATCAGTGACAAAGATAGTAATTTTGCAAATGTAACCAGGATTGATCAGTAATTTCACAAACAGAGAAAGGATTGATTAGTATTTTTACCAATATAAGGATTTATCACAAATTTTATGAACAGAAAGGATTGATCAGTAATTTTAGAAACATAGGAAGGATGGATTAACTCATTCCATACTATGGTGACAGGCCTTGGTCAGTGGTTCTGACACTGCCTGGCAAGTCATGCTGCAGTTGCCGCAATGACTTGCCAAGCAGTGCCAGAACCACTGACTTAAAACTATAGGCATATTGGTACTTGAACGAAAGCTCTTTTCATGAAGAATTTAAATACGCAATTGGCGTCTTAAATCCAGGTAAATATACGTAAATAGCAGGGACTGGTATGGAATGAGTTAATAAGTAATTTTACAAATGTAACAAGGATTAATGCACCACCCTCTTTATTAAATCAGCTTTGTTCTGTATTGGACTCATGCAGAAGTCCAGTTATTTCATAGATGATGGCCCACTACTGGACTCCATTGAGCATCTGGTTCAGCACTATTGCGTCCACAGAGATGGACTCCCATGTAAACTACGCATATCTATCACACCTGGTAAGAATCTTTTTAACCCTTTGACAACCAACCACAACAATAGTCACACTTGCCTGAATTACTATATCATGGTTACACCTTTGGATTCCTTGTGCAAAGACTTGACGTAAATTTGGTCGTTCCAGAGACAGTAAAACAGCCAGGTCAACAGCAGTCCTCATAATGTGCCCAAAGTGTGCTGAGGACTGCTCTTGACTGAGTAAATTATTTAATATTTTAAGAATTAAAATTGCTATTACTTGCCAAAGTTCTTGTCACATAATTTTGCAGATAATTTATGAAACATGTAATAGTATCTGTTTTAATTGGCAGTAATAACTTCCAGGTGTCTATTTGTGGCAGTTAAAACTTTGGAGTTGTTTAATTTGCCTGGTGAACAATTCTTCACATCCAAACCCTGATGTACATATTATGGGATACTTAACTTTAACTTAGTCTCAAAGCATTGAAAGATTGATAACGTATAGGGCCGTGCCCATCCAGTTGGTAGTAATTATGTCTTGATCAATGCATGCTAGTTTTCCATTTTGCAACAAGTTACTTGGTATATATATCACTAATATATTCCAGATAGCATCAAATTTAAAATATATATTTTATATTGTGTTTTATTTTTCACAGAGGGAGACCTGCATCCAATGAACATAGGTACCTCGGTGACCGTCTCTTTATCGCCTTACTCTCCAGCACAAGGTTAGTTTGCTGTCATAACCCTGGTATCAGCGTACAACTCACACCCAGTAAAATGTGCCTCAAAGGGTCCAGCCTCATAAAGCTTGTCTATTTCTAACTTTTTTTTTAAATCAAGAATGATGGGGGTGATTGATTAGTCAACAGCTGTGTTTGGTTCAATCAGGCACATTGTGCCTAAAATGTGCTGGAGAAAGCTGTTGACCGAGTCAGTGTGTGGTCGTTATGTTTAACCCATTCCATGCCAGTTCCTGATTTTTCCGTATGTTTACCTAGATTTAAGACAACAATTGCATATTTTAATTCTTCATGAAAAGAGCTTTCGTTCAAGTACCAACATGCCTATGGTTTTAAGTCAGTGGTTTTGGCACTGCCTGGCAAGTCATGCTGCATCTGCCGCAAGGGCAGCTGCAGCATAACTTTCCAAGCAGTGCCAGAACCACTGACCAAGGCCTGGGACCATAGTATGGAATGAGTTAATTCAAATGATGTAGGAAAAATTAACTGGCAAACTAAGTGTACAGCAGTTTTCTTACACTGGTCACAAATTGCCATTGTGCAATATTTATTGCAGGAATTAAGACAATCAACAGATGTGAATACATTGATGCTATTAAGATCTCCCTTTGAAGACGAGACTATTTCTATGCTAATTTTACCTGAAGTTAAGACCACCTTTCATATAAGACAACTTTTGGCTGAAAACAGAGGTGGTCTGAAATATCAGGTATTATGGACTGTATTAACCCTCTGAACCCTAAGGGCCGATATATCTGCCCTAAATACATTGAGTTACGAAACCCTTAGGACCCAGAGGGTTAATGTAGAGAAACAGTTTATTATAAAGAAATAATCAATGTTCATGGTTTGTATGCAGCTTTAAGGTCAGCAGACTTAAGCTTGTTGTTTAGCTCAGCTGACCCATCTGTTCACAATTCCCACTGTTGACTTTTGTCAAACCAGTGACCAGGTCCTCTTCAAACGTGGTGGAGATGTGCCTTGCATGGATCCTTGCCAATTAGAACAAGAGATGGTGCTGCAACCATTTTTTTTATTTTTTATTTTTAATGAATTTTTACCTCAGCTGATTGGTCAGTCAGCTGAGGTTACAGGATGGTCCTTCGTCCATTCTCTGTGTCTGTCCATCAACAATTCACATTTTTAATCTTCTCAAAAACCATCAGCAGGATTCACTTGAAACTTGGTGGGAATGTAACTTGGGTGGGTCTCTACCAATTAAAGTTGTCACACTCTCATCATTTTTTTATATTTTTTATAAATATTTTTGTTCATTTTGGGGCAAAATCTTCAAATTTTATCTCAGAAACCACCAATGTAGCTTGTGGGAGGGCTAAACAAACTTGTTCATGAGGTGGTGATTTTACTCTTCATTATAACTTGAGAACTACTTGAGCTGGGACCTTGATGTTGCACATGCTAGTGTTCTTCTATAAAGATCAGACCTACTCAGTACATTGGTTGACCTTCATCCTATCCCAAGTTCACGGCGCTGCAAGTGTGATGAATGTCTAGGTCAGCTGAGCATGGGTTGTTCACACAGCCCTCTTGTTAAAATGTTTGAATTCAAGTACCTGTCTGTTTATAATGCATGCATTCCTGGTGGGTATGTACCTGGGATGGGTCTCTACTAATTTGTTCAAATGGTCAGGCTCCAGTGATTTTTTATTTATTTATTTTTTTTTGGGGGGGGGGGCATTTTTTTTTAAAATCTTCAAAAATCTACTCTGAGACCACTCAGCCAGTTGCTTTGAAATTGCATAGAGACACTTCTGGGAACACCTAGACCTTAACTTGTTCAACAAGTGGTGCTGCAATTTTGTTCTTTTTGTCAAGCATTTTTTTGTGTGTTTTTCATATTTCGCATTTTTTTTTTGCTTGAAGCTGGTCGGAGGTTTAAACAAAGTTGCTCACTAGGTGGTAGTACTCTATCTCCCTGATTTTTAACAATTTAAAACAAATTAGGTACCTGTTAGTTGATGCTTATCATTTCTATATGATTACCATGTAAGTCAATGGGGGTTTCAATGGAAAGTCACATTTTCAACTTCTTCTCCAAATGTCAACCAGATTCACTTTAAATGTGCATGTGTACCTCGGGTGGGTCTCTGTCAATTTGTTCAAATGATCATGCTCCGGTGATTTTTAGATTTTTCATTAACTTTTTTTGTTCAATTTAAGGGGAAAATCTTGAGAAAATCTTCATCACTGAAACTACTGAGCCAATTGCTTCGAAATTGCATCGCGATACTTCTGGGGCCCCCAGACTTTAATTTGACATTTTTGGGGGGTGTTTTCTCCATTTTTTACTTTTACAAAATCATCACTCATATTGTTCTAAAACTCTCTGAAAATGTAGCTAGTGAGAGGCTGAAACAAACTTGTTCACCCTTTGGGGATACTCTGGATCGCTGATTTGTAATGAATTTTTAGATTTAGCTACCTTTTGGTTTATGCATGAATTCCCATTGATCACCACGTGTTAACTCATTCCACCCTGATAGAAGACTGAGTCAACAGCTTTCCTTGGCGCGCTCTGGGCGCAATGCGCCCAGAGCGCGCCAAGGAAAGCTGTTGACCATGGGCATATAATTTGGAATGATCTTCCATGCAAGTTTCATCCAAAATATTGAAAAATAATCCCTAAATTAGTAAAATACAATTAGCAGACGACATTTAGATATTAGCGGGAAAAAGCGTCATCAGGGTGGAATGAGTTAAAGTCAATGGGGATTGCAATGGGAACTTCCAAGTTTTACTTCCTCTCTAAAATCTTCATCCCCCAGGCTTTAGTGGGACTTATTATGGTTTGAATGTCAAGGTCAGATGAGGATGGGCTGGTCACACAGCCCCCATGTTAATTACCTTTTTTCTGTTTGGGTACATGTTGGTTAATGCATATATTCCTATTGATTACTGTGTAAGTCAATGGGGGTATGAACAGTAACTTACATTTTTAACTTTTCCACAACCGTTGGCCAGATCCGCTTATTTGGGATGTACCTTTGATGGGTCTGTAGCAGGTTTGCTCAAATGGTCATGCACCAGTTATTATGTCTCATGGTGGAAGCCGGTGGACATATTGTTTTAGTGCCCGTTTCTTCCGCTTGTTGTTGTTGTTGTTCAGGTTCTTCAACACTTGGTTTCCGTTCGATAAGTCATGAAGAACTGGATGGAATTTGATGAAACTTGGTAGGATTATGTATCTAGGCAAGACCTAGGTTGGGATTGTATTTGGGTGACCTTGACTTAATTTTCAAGGTCACAGGGTCGCTTATGTGAAATTGGTTTCCGTTCGATAAGTCTTGAAGAACATGATGGAATTTGATGTAACTTGGTAGGATTATGTATCTAGGCAAAACCTAGGTTTGGATTGTATTTGGATGACCTTGAGCGAATTCTCAAGGTCACAGGGTCACTTATGTGAAATTGGTTTCCATTTGATAAGTCATGAAGAACAGGATGGAATTTGATGAAACATGGTAGGATTATGTATCAAGGTAAGACCAAGGTTGGGAATGTATTTGGATGACCTTGACCTAATTTTCAAGGTCACAGGGTCATTTATGTGAAATTGGTTTCTCTGCAATAAGTCTTGAAGAGCTTGATGAAAATTGCTAGAGTAATGTATCTAGGTGAGAGCTAAAATAGGATTGTATTTTTCAAGCAAACTTGGTCATTTGTAATTTGTTATCACCTGTAGCTTATTCAGAGACGTAAATGTTCCACCGGGAGACATTTGATTTTCTGTTGGAAAATCAGTCTGTTCTAGTTTTTTATGATTTTCCAAAAACATCTCACAAAACTTTCTCTAAAACAATTGGGCAAATTGCTTCCAAATTGCACAGGAACATGTCTGAGGAGGAGGTCTTCAAACATTTTCTCCAAAACTGCTCACTCAATTGCTTCAAAATCAAACAGGGACATTTGGAGGGACCTCTGCTTTTAATTTGTTCACCAGGTGGCACTGCCTTTTTATTGTTTAGAAAACTGTTTTGCTGATTTTAACTTCTCCAGAACTATCTCTCAGGTTCTGCTGAAACTTCATAAAAATGTTCCTTGCAGGAATGTAAAACAAATTTGTTCACTAGGTGGCGTAGCTGTTAAATTTTCCATGTCAGTTACTTGTCAGTAAATGCTTATATTACTGTATAAGTCAGTAGAAATTCAAATACAAATTTACTTTTTGACTTCTTCAAACCACCAGCCAGATTCACTTCGAACTTGGTGGCAGTGTTGGGTGGGTCTCTACCAAGTTTGTTCAATTAGACGTGCTCCAGTCATTTTTTAATGTATTAATTTTTTGTTCTGTTTATTTCGTAAAGCTTGATAATATTCTTCTAAAACTTTGCCCATAAGCTGGTATTGTGATGCTTCTTTTTTCTTTTTATTATTGTTCTTTTATGGGTTATGCTTTTTTGCCTTCTCCAAAACTGTTGACTGCTTTCAAATTTAGTCATATAAATGACTGCCAGACCTGATCACCAGATAATATTGATGTCATGTTTTCATGTTTAATTGTTTTTGAAAATTTTACATCATATATGTGAGCATTTATATGCTTACATCATGGACATTGTATGATTGTTTTATCATTTTTAGAAGAATTATTACTTCAATTTTTGGGTGAAATTTGAAACCATAGACTCTAATTTTCTCTAGAATTGCATGGCCAATTTCTTCAAATTCACAGAGAAATTGGGGCCCTAGACCATAATTTGTTCACCAGGTAGTGATGCAATTAATTGTTAGCCATACTCGTGTGTGGAAATTGCACTACTGTGACGTATACAAACCTTAGGCCCATACCACAGAAATCATAGAGCTGAACGTACCCAAAATGAACATAATACTTGTAACCGTTTTTTTTTTTTAAATGCTGTGTAGCTACTGCCCCCCGTGTTAACCCTGCCCTCCACAAATTGCCCAAATGTGTCCCAGTGTGTATTGTACTTGGCTTTAATGTTTTTACTTCAAATTGATAATAATACAAAAAAAAAAAGTTATGTTGAGACTCATAGGTAGGACCTATTTTAGTGGTACATACTTGGTCAATAGCTGCCCTTGGTGTGCCAAGGAAATCTATTGACTCAGTCTTAGTTTGACCGGGAAAGAGTTCCTGGATAGGTGCTCACATTAAGCATCAGTCACATCACTTTTCTGTTAAATCATTTTGTGCTTTTGTGAAGTAAGTATGTTGTTAAAGGTCACTGATTGCCCATACAACCAACCAGACGACTGTGAACTCCATAAGTTGGTGGACAAAGTTTGTCAAGAAAAAGAAAAATGAGGACAAAAATGATATGTTTCAGGGGTAGCACCTCCACTTCCACCACGCGACATGCTATCAAAACAAAGTGGTAAGCTCTCCAAGAGACAGGACAGTATTCCTACAGAACGTTCCCCGCCAGGCCCCCATCCCATCACGCCTACCTACTCCGCCAACTATGTTAACTTAGAACTTCCTAAGGTAAGCAGCAATTTCAACCATAGCTAAGGTCTAACTGCGAACTCTTCCCAGTATACATGTGATACATATATGCAGAAATTGTGAAATTTTTATACCCCCACAGGGGTATATGTAATTACTCTTGTCTGTCCATCGATATCCATCTGTCCCTCTAGATCTGTTACACTGAACTTGTATTCACAACTAGTCTGACATATTTTGTTGGATCAGTTTAAATCTTTGCTTGGTGGATGAGCATAATTAGAACCAATGTGTATTCATTTTCTTAGTAATGATCTGGCTCCCTGATTTTAAATAATTTTTTTTCAATTACGCAATGATCTGTAAAGGGTTCATGTCTGCATTGATACCTGCATGCATAAAGATACAATATCTTCACAAACTGGTTGCTAGATCTGCTTCAAACTCGGTATGTCTCGTCTTAGAGTGTTTCCTTTGTGGCAAACTAGGTCACTAGGCCAAATATTAGGGTCACAGTGATAAAATCATCTACTTTATGTCAATAGGCTATAGCACCTTTCTTGAGGGACGTCCCTCCTGCAGGGTACTGAAAAGGGTGAGGGTGAGGGGCGAAGAAGCATAGCCAGGAGGTCTGGGGGCATGCTTCAAAGTTTGAAATTTGCAACTTCATTTCCTGCATTTTGAACCATTTTAGGAACCATCATAGACATATTCCACACGTATATAGTACAAAAACAGGGCAAAACAATACAACTTTACAGCCACCAATGGAAAAGTGCTTCTTTTTTCATTTGACAAAAGAGGGAGAAATTTTATAAAAAGCAGAAGAGTGAGAGACTTTGTACAAAAAAGTGGGAGATCTCCTGCCGAGGCGGGAGACTTGGAGGCTCTGATTATTTGGAAACAATGAAGGTTAATAAAAGTGTTTAACCCCATCATGTCTGTCAAGTCCACTCCATTGTGCAGCATTCTCACACTTTTTGCCTTTCACTTTCAAAATTCTTCATCCGAAAATTGGTCTATTCTGGGCCATCTGTCCCCCATGCCCTCTCCCCCCTCCCCTGCCCCCCCCCCCCCCCCCCCCCAAAATCTAATAGTTGTATTTTCTTTGTTCTTTCTTAAGGATATCTTTAGGTTAGCAGTTCCTTTTACAAAAAATGTTACATACAACCCCAGATTCAGATTTTTAATGTGAAGTAAAAAATACATTTTTCTGAAAGCTGACAAACTGGAAATTCTGTTTTATAACAATTTTATGTTAGATGATAGCAATATTTACATAACAAGGACACAAAACAAAAAGATCATCATTATTCACTATAAACATCTATTCAGCTTATTGTACCTTGAAGATGAGGATCTCAAATCTGCAGCAAACTTAAATTTATGCAATCAATGAGAAAGACGTCTTTTATATTTTTAAAACAACAAATCTTTGAAATTTGAGACAAGAATTTTTAATTTGCAGTGTGTTCTACAGTGTGCCATGTATTTGATGCTGAAATATGTTAAAATGTAGAAGCTGAATCAAAGATTTATATCAAAGAATGGTGATCCCATTTTAGTTCGTAATTGCTGTGAAATATTGCTTCCAAGAAACATTACCACAGTGCCATAGAATATATCGTCAGTTTGTACATTTCATAAAAATGTATACCTTATTGCATTTTAAAGTGAATTTACAATCTTATATACAGTATCAGTCAACACTAAGATCAAAAATAACCTTAGGCATATCCTTAAATACAGAATCCCCTATGGAGGCAAAAGTCTCCCTATTTTTTGTCAAAGGATGTTGACAGGGATGTAAATGCTGTAGTGATTATGGGACATACATTGAGTCAATAGCTTTCCCTGGCGTGGGTTGGGCGTATTGAGCCCAGTCCATGCCTGGATCTGCTATTATGAATGGTCTTGCATGCAAATGTCAGAAAAAATGTGTTGTAGCAATGCAAAATGTAAGTGAAAGTGTCAAGGCAGAAGACAATCTGCACCTGGCATGTGTGGGTGATTTGAAAGGAAAGGGTTTATTTGGGACATACAGTGTTTGGTGATATTTTAATTGACTGACTATGGGACTTGCAGTGTTTGTTGATCTTTTAATTGACTGACTGTGGGACTTGCAGTGTTTGTTGATATTTTAATTGACCGACTGTGGGACTTGCAGTGTTTGTTGATATTTTAATTGACTGACTGTGGGACTTGCAGTGTTTGTTGATATTTTAATTGACTGACTGTGGGACTTGCAGTGTTTGTTGATATTTTAATTGACCAACTATGGGACTTGCAGTATTTGGTGATATTTTAATTTGCTGATTGCTTTACATCTGTAAACAATGAAACGTGTCTTAAAAGACCACCCCTACGGATGACCAGATTGCAGTGTGGGAGGTATAAATGACATGAAAATACAAGAGATCTTGAGAAAGTAGCCTTTATAGGCAGGTGGTCCCTCACTCGAGTAGCCTGAAAAGAAGGGGACCACTGTACAGTGGTTACCTTTTCTGAGGCCCCTTTCAGCAGAGTCCACCCCTTTTAAAAGAGCACCATTTATATGTATAGAGGGAGATATTTTCGTAAAATTGCACACACACACACACACCCAGTCCCTGAGAGGCAACCTGTCTTATAAGACTACTTGTGGCCTGCATTTGGGGTGGCATGACAATACTAAGAGGGGAACTGCTGTATATAATATCAGTTTCCAACATTTTCTGACATTAGAGGACAAAAAACATATGTTGCTTTGGTTGTGTTATTAGTATTTTCTGCCATTCTCGTAGAGTGGCATATAGATTCATGTAATTAAGTAAGGTTCATCCTTTCTGTTAATATATTCCTTACAGGCAGGAAACAAACCTCTAAAACTCGACGCATCAAGTATTGAGTTAGGTAAGTACAGCCCACAAGGAAATACACTTGGAGATGTTGACTTTATTACTGTAGATTGCTTTAATTTCACTGTACAGTAGTCCCTCCTTTGAGAGACCGCCCCTAGTGCCACCCAAAAGGCGATCACATAAAGCAGTTGGTCCCTCAAAGGAGGTATAAATAACATGAAAAGTACTATAGAGAGACCTGACAACTGTGGTCTCTCAAAGGAGTTGGTATCCCAAAGGAGTGGTCTTTCAAATGAGGGACTACTGTACTCTTATTTTCGCTTATTTTGCTGATGGCACAAAACTGTGACAATAAAAACACATTGAAATAGTATTTTAATATTGTTTGAATAGGAATTATGTCCAAAACAATAAAATATCAACAATACAAAAACCGTGAAAATTTATACATGCAAAAATAAAACAAATTACAGTAATCCTTTCATAATTGTCATTTATGAACACATTGACAAAAACCATGAAAATTTATACATGCAAAAATAAAACTATTTACAGTAATCCTTTCATAATTGTCATTTATAAACACATTGACTGTGTATTTGGGTTGTGTAGAAACAAAGCCGAAGTGAACTGGGTTTTTGCATGTGTTAACATTAAAACTTCTCAATATCAACCAATGTGAACATATTTTGTACCAAGAAGTAAGTCTGCTATAAGGGAGCAGGATCAGCCGTGAGACCTGGTGTCAAAACTATAGTATTTACATGATAATTCATAGACAACATTGCATTTAATAATATGAACAATTCACAGAGAGCTGTATATTCTTGATTTTTTAAAAATTGTAATAGTAACCAACTTTTGTTCTATGTCAGCAGTGAGCGGTGTTGGAAGTGTGTTGGCAGGTTCCAATATCAATTGTCATATTCTCGCACTGACATATGCTATAAATATTTCATCCTGCAGGTTATGAAATAGGTCAAGGTGAATTTGGATCAGTTCTCAAGGGCAAATGGACAAATCCCTATGGAGCTAAGGTAATTATAGGAAAGTACTGTAAATTGCTTTAATTTCGCTGTACTGTTATTTTCGCTTATTTCGCTGATGGTACAAATCTGTGAAAATAAAAACACAGTGAAATAGTACTCTAATATTGTTTGAATAGGAATTGTATCAAAAACAGTGAAATTAAAACTACAGTGAAATGTCAAAAATGCAAAAACTTTGAAATTTTATATACGCAAAAATAAATCAATTTATAGTAACTGAAGCAGAGTGATATGGAGAAAGAATGTCCTAAAACTATTGTTATTGACACCTTTCCAAGCCAAGAAAAAAGGTTAAATTGATTCTTTTTACAATCTCTTGTCCATTTATCACTGTTCTCTGTGGCTCAAAATAGAAGGGGGATCTGCCCTGTCCTTTTGCTTTGCTGCCACCCTTTTTACAAATATTCCTATACATGTAATATTTTAGATACCTTTCTCCTATTGGTTTAGGAAATTGAAAATATAGTCACAGAATCGACAAAATAAAACTGTCTGTTCACCTTTGCTCATAAATGAACTTGGAAGTAATGAAATATGTTTTTTTTTTTAACTGAAAACAATGTACAGGGTTTTGAGTTGCTACTTTCCAGTGCCCTTTTTTGTTGACATTCCTCTTTAAAAGTGCCCTTTCAGACCAAAGTTATCCTGCCTTTTCAAAAAGCTTCAGTAAACACTGATTTATGGAGTCAAGTTCCATCACTGATAGTGCAGGTGGAACAGTTTTCAATATTTAGTTGGTACTGATAGTTCATTGCATTCATAATATAAAAGCTCCATTTAATTATCTAACATTTCATTGGAATAAATTAAATTTCAGAATAAGCATACATAAATATAAAGGTCACCAGGTGTAAACAAACATGGCACCATCTGAAGTCTTCTCAGTTCAAATTTTGATCTTGTATAATTAAATATTTACATTCAATCTAACTTTTAACATTTCGGAGAGAGCCTGGTGTGTTATGAGACCATAACACATGAGCCTTGTGTGTTATGGGACCATAACACATGAGTCTTTTGTGTTATGGGACTATAACATATGAGCCTTGTGTGTTATGGGACCATAACACATGTGTCCCGTCCACATTCCAATAAGCCAGGCCCACCTGGGTTTCCGGAACATAACACTTGAACATGCTCGGCAAATCAGTTTCTGCTCGTTTCACTTAATTTTATGTTTTACATTTCTAATTTTCGTGTAATTGATCAGAAAAATTAAGAGGCAAATGTAAATATAAGCAATGAGGGTCGCTTTTGTGTGTGTTATGGCATAATGACGCGGGTGATTGAAGCTGGCATCGGGTGAAGCACACTGGCATGCACCACGCCCATGATGTCAGCTTCAATCACATGCGTCGTTATGCCATAACACACACAAAATCAACCCTCATTTTTTAAATAACAACAGTGGAACATGTTTTGAGAATCCTTTCCAATGAGAAGCCACCTTGCAAAACTGCTAGTTTTTATATTCTTCCAATTTTATTGCACCTACAAAGTGAGACGCAGTTTATTTGGCCCCGGGGGTGATCTGCCAAGAAAGTGTGTGTTGTATTGGGCATTGTGCTCTCATATTCACATCTGAGAAAGAAAAGTTGTGATCAATTCAATAGTTTTCTGTTTATGATAACTTTTATGCAAAAAGTATAATAATTTTTTACAGTCTGATTTCAACTTGCTTTCCATCTATTCACCATGACAGGGCAATGAGCGTTTGTCAAGCTCTTGGAATTTATTACAGTGGACAATAAGTGATAGCCAGAATTAATCCATTTATATACCTCTGATAGGTGCTATAGCTGAATTAATCCATTTATATACCTCTGATAGGTACTATAGCCTGTATCTTCCCTGGATTCCTGTCTCTGGGGGATACAGGCTCTTGCGGGATCCATACAGACAAGGATACTGATTTGGGTGTAGGATAACCTCTAAGTACTCCAGTCTGTACTTGATAACACCAGACATGATGCATGTCTTAGGTCATAATCAACTTGCATTCTCGTACATGAACATGTGTAAGCCGTAGTGAACCTAAGCTGACACGCAGACAGTTCCTTCCACCAGAGGGTGCATGTTCATTGTATTGAATCATGCAAAAATAATTATCATAATCAGGCTACAACACATGGAGCCCCTCTTCCTTTCTGAAGCCAGCAAGTTTGGATTGACTCTTTCAGTGCCAAGTTTGGATTGACTCTTTCAGTGCCAAGTTTTGGCTGAGTCAACAGCTATTATAAACATGCTTCGCACAACAGGGCATCAATAAAAGCTGTTGACTTGGACTATTAATATAGGGTCTCTGCAATGTAGGCAAGCTGGTATTTGAATGAAAGAGGAGCTTAAACTGAATGTGAACCTGGTATCATTACTTCAATTCAGAGCCCTATGGCTTTGGTCAAAATTGGCCTTGAAGCAGCTGAACCAAGTTGATAGAAAACCTGTTTTCAGATTGATGTGGCCATAAAAACACTTCATGAGGAGCATCTACAGTCTGGCAGGGAGAGCTTTCTTCGTGAGGCTGAGGTTATGGTCAAGCTGGACCACCCATGTATTGTCAAACTTATCGGCATCTCAGAGGGACCTCCCATTATGCTGGTAAGTATTTTGTATTGTCAAACTTATCGGCATCTCAGAGGGACCTCCCATTATGCTGGTAAATATTTTGTATTGTCAAACTTATCAGCATCTCAGAGGAAGGTCCCGTCATGATGGTAAGTTTTATGTATTATCAGACTTAACTGCCTCTCAGACTTCCCACCATGCTGTGTTGTGTAAGGTGAAATCCGTCAGCATCTCTCAGGGATCTTCCATTATGTGGGGAAGTATGATGTCTATTCAAATAACAAGAAGAGGAGGAGGAGGGGGGGGGGGACGGGGAGGAGAAGAAGAACTCCCCATATCAGTTTCATTTACATGTGAAGTTCTTGGTCATGATGTGGGTAAACAAACAAGAAGACATAGTGCATTTTATCTTTGTGTGCCCTTGTAAATACTGACACATTGCGGTACAGTTTCTTATTTCTGATTTTACATGTGCAATTTTTTAATCTCGTTTTAATCATTTTTTTTTTCAAAACTAGCTTTTGCTCTTCACAACAGGATTGAAAAGAAGTAATGAAATGGCCTTTCTCTTCCAAGGCTCCTCTAAAGTTAGCCCATCTCTCTACAAAGTCACTTTGCCAGGCACAAGTATAATGCTCTTATGAAGTTTTTCCCTCAGAGAAATGCCATATTCCTGGTGTTATAATTTTGGCCTGATAGAAGACTATGTTACTCTGCAAACCCTGTCAGATTGTGGAGTAAAGAATTCATAATTTGGTTGTTAGGAGGAAATAAAGTAAAATAAAAAATAAATTTAAAAATAAATAAAAAAAACAAGTGATACATGTATCTTTAACAAAGTAAACTTGTATAAATGTCCCTTTCTATATAATTCTTTCTTTTTTTCTATTATTTATTTATTAATTAAAACATTATCCTTTTTAGACTATATAAAGTAACCTTGTGTACTTTGGTTGCAGGTTCAAGAGTTAGTGGCCAAGGGGTCACTATTGGACTTCCTGTTGGACTATCCCGAAGAGATTGACGTGGAAACTGACCTGTACCTGTGGGCCGCACAGATCGCCTGTGGAATGATGTACCTCGAAAAGCAACGTTTTGTGCACAGAGACCTGGCAGCTAGAAACATACTGCTGGCCGCCAAAAGACAGGTGAGCATCATCAGGTCAGGATAGAGACTGCCTTTTTATATATATATACAGGTTCAGTTCTTCTATTAAAACTTTCCAGTCAATGTTTACATAGGTTTTGATTTATACAGTTATCCTTTGATGTCATCCACATATATGAGGACATACCTCTGATTGCCATAGCAACCAATAAAATCAGTCATTTTCATCATCAATAAGTTAGAAAGTGTATTTTTATAAACAGAATGGCCAAAAAATAAAAGTATGTTAGAAAAAAAATATGTAACTTTTTGTGTATTTCAATCAATAAAATACCATTTTTGATGAAATTTAGACAATTTCTGTAAAAGTATGGTTTCCGTGGTAACATTTCCTGCCAAGGTTTACTGTGGGGTCCCATGAAAGCAAACTTGTTAGATATGTGATCCTAGATCCAGTAATTATTTTGGTAAGTAATTCATGCAACCATGAATATGACAAAATAAACATCAGTAGGGTTGTTGGTGTCATATTTTAGATAAAAACCATGACTAATCAGGACAGTGTTCACAATTAGTGCCTTGACTCGGGACCCAGGTACCCGGGACCCTCCCTAACCCCCCCCCCCCCATCAAGGGTTTTTGCTGCGGGTACCTGGGTACCGTGTATTAAACATAATATATTTGCAGGTCCCGGGACCCCACTTTTTCTGCTAAGTCAATGCACAATACACAACGATGGCTGTTTTTATGTAATTATTTAGTACCATTCATTATTCCATTTGATCTTTGACATAGATGCAAAAGGACCTGATACAATTTTTTTTTTTTTTGCGCTATTTTTGTTTACAACAACTGAGGATCATGTAATGTAGAAATCCAAAGAATTCTTGGTTCAACAGCCTTTCCTCGCTGTGTATTGGCTGCATTGCGCCCAATGCGTGCTGAGAAAAGCAAATTTGGCACTGAAAGGGTTAAAATATCAGGAAGGATGCTGACAAAATATCAGCTTCCCAACTT
>OZ026621.1:31595233-31632233 GCA_964020975.1 Hermodice carunculata | reverse complement strand
GAGTATGGGTGCATGATTATGATGTAGAGACAGTTTGTAGGGCCAGGCCATCTCTGACGTATGGGTGCTTGTAAACCCAAGCACTCTGAAAATTCGGCAGAAGAAACCACATGGGGCAATTTTTTTTTGTTTTTGAGTATAGTAGCCATGTGGTCACACTAAACTAAACAAAAATAGTATTAGTTGCAGCAACAAATTGTACACAGATACCATAGAATTATAAAGAGACTTATATGTATATTATCAAAATTAAGTCTGGCATATTTCAGTCATTGTGAAGTGAAATAGGCAAATATCATAAATATGTGGACAATTAAATTACATATAATTTTATCGTGAGAGTTGAGATGACAAACTGTTCTGGTCATGTTGAAGTGGCATAGAAAATTTATTATACAGTGTACATGTGTATGACACAGTGTACATCTTCCTTCAAATAGTCACAGAAACTTTTTTATTATTATTTTATTATTGTGAGACAAAGTAAAACAAATTTAAATTATGATTTAAGCATCTTTTTATACCCATGAAGTGAATAAGTTCCATTTTGTTAACTTACATGACAGATGCTAAATACATCTTGCCTCATGTAGATTACATCAATGGCATAACACCTGTAACTTGATATGCACATCACATGACGTAATTATATATTTGAAGAGGTCACAGTAGTAACTGCATAAAAGAATATGTTTTTTTGTTAAACGTAATATTTGCCACCTGTCTTCATGGTTTTTTAAACTTTTGTAGTTTTAATAGCAACAGATTGTTCAATTAAGATAGTCCTTAAAACTGTATGTTGCCATAGTTTCTCCAGACATTTATGTTTCTGACCTAGAATAAAAATCAAGTTTATACTGGCACGACCTGTTTGGATCTCAGTAATGCTTGCACCATATTAAACTTTTGTAATCTCTGTTAGTCTTAAGTCAGTGGTTCTGGCACTGCCTGCAGCTGCCCTTGCGGCAGCTGCAGCATGACTTGCCAAGCAGGCCCAGAACCACTGACAAAGGCCTGTGGCCATAGTATGGAATGAGTTAAACTCTTGTGATCAATGTTATCACTAGTACAAAGGCTATAAACTTGTTGCCAAAACAGTTCAAAATTTAGGAACACTCCCTAAATAAAGGATGAAGAGATTGCACATTTTTAGTAGGGAAGGATATAAATTAGTATCAACAGTATTATGCCTGAAATATGTCATTATGTATGTCCATGTATATGCAAGATTTAAGTAGAAAAGATCTTGTTTCTGTTGCAATAGTCATGATAAATAATGCCAAAACTTTCTTCAAGACCATTTTAAATTAACTTAGAACCCAGTTTGTTGTCTTTGCCCATTTCTTGACAAAGAGACAATAATCACCAACAGGTTACTGAAACAATACCAGATACACGTATACAAGTCTTGGTACTTTACCAATGTCAAATTATTTCTTTTTAACAAATATTTAGACACCTCTGCTGTTCCCAACTGTTATGTCTGCCATTGCTATTTTTTGTACAAAATTTGTTGCCTGCTAAATATATCACAAAAGTCAATCAGTTTAATCTTAGTGCCATATAGCTATGAACTAATAACTTGTCATTGTGGGTAGATAGCAGATTTTAAAGCTGGTGTTGGTGTTATCCTGACTTTCTGCTATATGGCTGTAATGATCACCATGTCAAAAACAATTATATACATCAATGCCTTTCCTATTGGGAAATACCAGGTTTGCTATTGTTTTTTTTTGTTTTTCTTGTTTCATTTTGTAACATGTTCAATGAGTAGATTCTAGGTCTTTGCCTGACTTCAGGGTCAGTCTATCATCTCATCTTTGTCATCAAAATCATTTTTGTTGGTTTTCAGAATGACATTTTCCCCACATTTGGTAAGGTGGTGATCACACAATAATATGTAACAAAATCTGCTTTTATGTCAAATTTCTGTGTGCATGTGAAAAAAACAAAAATATGAATTTTTTCTTTTTTTTTTTTCACTTTTAGAAATAGGTTCAACTGTGAAGTTTGGTTCTTCATCTGGGTTATATTTTTACCCTTAAAGTGATGATTTAAGATTGAGCCAACAGCTTTCCTCTGGACACTTTGCGCGCAATGCGTGCAAAGTGTCCCGAGGAAAGCTGTTGACTGAGACTACTTTTTGCTTCAGACAAGGCTTGCTGGTATTTGAATGAAAGGTATCTTCGTGAGGAATTTTAATATTTTAACCATTAGATGTTTAACGGTAATGAGAAAGCAGCTATAGCAGTGATTAGCACTTTAAGGGTTAAGGTTTCTAATAATTGTATGTACTTCAGCATCTGTTTCCTTCATACCAAAATCCTTTCTTAAGATTGAGAATTATATCTTAAATGTCATCTGATGGAACATTGCATTCTCACCAAATTTTATCTGGACATAGGAGTTACCTCAAAATAGATACTTCTATTTAACATCCACATATGACAGAAGTCTTTCCATCCAAACACACTCAAGAACAGAAAGTTGTGAGTTTTAGGGTGTCAGTTCCATTGCACCATCTTTAGTAGGCTACTAGCAATGGTATGTTTTATCTTGTCGGGTTTACCAGTCACAGAGACTTTATCATGAGACATATTTAACAATTCATATGTGTGCAAACAAGAAACTCAGTAGATAACAGTTAGGCTAGAAATTCCAGTGACATCTGGGAAAAAATGATCAGGCCAAGAGCTTTTGAATGCTTTTTTATTATGGGAATGCACTTGGGTTAACCTTGCCATGTATGTAGCAGTCATAGTGTGCAGAAACTTAATGTAATACCAGGTCAACAGCTTTCCTTGGCATAATTTGGGTCAATTGTGCCCAACGGATGCCAAGAAGAACTATTGACTCAGTCTTATGCTAACTGGTAATGAGTTAAAATCAAAGTTAAGGCAGTTGTACTCCAGTCTTATGTTGTGTGTCTACAGGTTAAAGTGGGTGACTTTGGTTTGTCTCGTGCATGTGGAACTGGCAGTGATTACTACCAAGCTTCTGTTGGGGGCCGGTGGCCACTCAAGTGGTAAGTTGAATGACCACAATACCCCTTATTGGAAACTTAAGGGAAAAAATGTTTGTATGGTGATAAATGTTGGTACGAATGAAGGATATTTTTTGTTGGTGCAACAGCTAATTATGTACAATGTATTGCAAACCCAAAGCCTATTTTGATTTTGCCTGCTTTGAGACAAATATTTGTGCAAAACAGAAATCAGTGAAACCAGTGTTTAAGGTTCTGTGTCCTTGCCAAAAACAAACCGAAAGAAAACAAAAACTGACAAACAAAAGCAAAAACAAAACAAAACAAAAAAACAAAAACAAAAAAAAAGATACAGAACAAAAACACCACCACCATCCCATACACACACATAAATCCAAATCCAAAATTGTGAGAAAACCTTGGCAGGGGGCAGAGGGGCAAGGACAGAACAAACAAAAAAAAACAAAAAAAAACAAAAAAAATTCAATTTGACAGAATAAAATGTGTGTAAAAACATGCAGTTGGAGTTGTTTTTGTCACTGACCTATCTGTAAGAAGAAGTAGCATGGGGAACCAGACTAGATACCAGCAAAATTGATACATGTACTGGATTGATGAGGGGGTGGGATAATAACTCCCCCCTCCTCCTCCTCCTCCTCCTCCTCCTCCTCCTCCTCCTCCTCCTCCTCCTCCTCCTCCTCCTCCTCTTAGAAACAAGATTTTAAATTGAAACATCTTTTAGGGGGTAAAGATTTTCTGTACTGGTGTACTGTTTTTTTTTTTATTTTCTGTACTTGCATACTGAAAGCCTCTTTATTTCTGTACTTTGTATCAGCCATTATTTATAAATTTTCTTATTTTCTTATACCTTGCACTGGGACAAAATTTTTACTTTTCCCAGCATACTGGGACCCCCCCCCCCCCCCCCATCTACATGCAAGAAACATCCTTAGAGGTTATCTCATGGCTAAATCAGTTTCCTGCCCAGTACAGCTCCCCTGAGAGCCTGTATACTCCCAAGACCCAAAGGGTCAAGCAAGAATACAGCTTGAGGGGGAACTGTGCAGAGTGCAAGACTGATTAAGCCATGGGATGATCTCTGTATCCTAAATGTATCTGCCATAATTAGACGAAAAAGGCAAATGCTGCTTTTCCTGAGATTGTTATAAGATGCTACATACCAAATCAGTTGCCAAAACATCAAAATTTTTGGTCCATAATTTTGTGTGAGAAAAGCCCACCTCCCCTTGACTTCAGGTAGAAATAGGCCTAAACTACTGTGACAGTCCTGTCAGGTCATGCATCTTGTACGGCAGGCACCCTTGCCCAACGTGGTCATTAGACTCGCTCTTTTGGCAAATATAGAACGTGAGGGATATATTGACTTTCAATGTTATTTTAATGGGGTGATTGTATTTCCCTTGGGAAGATACTGGCTGTTGCTAGTGTAACATCCATGTGTTCCAATTGGATAGTTTCAGTATCCTCCCTTATTTTGGTTTCAGTATGTCCCTTGAAAGATATGCTACAGGGCTAAAAAAGCCGTATGAGGGAAGTTTTAGTACTACATTTAGGATAGCTCATTGCTACATTTAGGATACTTGCGGTTATGTAAATGTAATGACAGGGACTTGAGTTCCAGGTCCAATATCTCTCCAATATCCTTTATAAATACAACAAATGTGTATACTCCATAGGCTGGCACTACCTGTTGGTTGAAAGCTATTAGCCAAATAGCTAGGGGATAAAAAGGTATAATTTGGCTAACAAAATTTTGTAAGCTTTTGCCAAATTAGCTGAGTATATTTTAGAATTTCAACAACCAATCATGACCCAGAGATTGGCAGTTCAAACCGGGGTGTACTATA
Organism: Hermodice carunculata; assembly: GCA_964020975.1. Lineage (NCBI taxonomy): Eukaryota > Metazoa > Annelida > Polychaeta > Eunicida > Amphinomidae > Hermodice > Hermodice carunculata. Next base: position 31,627,382 of record OZ026621.1, on the reverse strand, counting down.
GCACTGGAGGTCTCAAAGCATGTCCCTTTCTTTATCAGCTGACGGGGATGTGTGATAGACTGAGCTTTCTAACCAATCCATAAATATGTAAGTACGTTAAAGTGAGAATCAGTGTCTGCCAGGTACATGCATTGATTGCATAATTTATACAGAGCTTGTGCAGTACAGAGCCACATAGGTGAGGTCTGGTACTAGGATTCTGTCAGATTATCTCATTTATTGCAGGTATGCACCAGAGTCGGTCAACTATGGAACGTTTTCCAGCGCCAGTGATGTATGGAGCTATGGGGTGACCTTGTGGGAGATGTTCTCACTTGGTGATCAGCCATATGGAGACATGACAGGCTCGGAGGTATTGACTTATTTCATATCAGAAATGAAAAACAGTTTGCATTAGTAGATGAGGCTTATCAGGACAAGATGACCCAGAACCAATGTGGTCCTTGGGATCGGTTGGGGGCTTAGTTCACAACCCACAGGCAGCTAAAAACCTGACTTGACCTGACCTGACCAGACCAGACTGGACCGGACCAGACTGGACCTGCTACCAAAGTACACCAGTAGCTTTTGTAAGCTTTCTTCAGAAAGTAGTTTAATTTCATTGTATCTTGCTGGTTTATGTTTGAGCATGCCCCAACATTTTTTCCAGAGCTGGATTTGGTTTTTATCAAAGTTGCTGCCATTTGGGACAGTATTTAGGCAATATATAACAAGAGGTTTTATTTGAGGGACCCTTCACTTAAATATTCCAACTTTTTTCCTGAAGTGAATTTAATAATATACGTAATATAACTTTATGTAAGTGTTGTGTATTTGTTTTAGGTGGTCACATTTCTGGGAAACGGTGGCCGACTGTCCAGTCCAGACAAGTGCCCGGATAAAGTGTATGACAACATGTTACGCTGCTGGTCCAAAGAACCCTCCATGCGACCATCTTTTCAGGAACTTAATCATCATTTCTTGACTGATCCAGAGTACGTTCGTACTCGTCCATTGGTCAGGGGTAGAGAGGGCTCTTTGTGTTAATAGGAAAAGGAATATACAGTAAAACCTGTTCTTGTGGACATCTTTATAATGCTGACACCTGTATAATGTGGACAGTTATGTTCAGGACCAAGAGGTCAATTTTCATGTTGAAAACAATTGTGAACACCTGCCAACTGTGGACACTTTTTGCCAGTCCAAGAGGTGTCCACAATAGACAAGTTTCACTGGACAGTGAAACTTGTCTTCAAAGACCGTCCCTAGGGACGATCAAATTGTTGTCTCTCGTAGCAAGTATGTATAACATGACAAAGACTACTTAAGGAAAGTATCATGAAAACATGGTCTTTCAAGGCAGGTGGTCTTTCATTGGAGGGGTATCTCAGGACAGAGACCATGGCATACATATAGAATACACGTCCCTGCAGGGCTCAGTAATTCAGCCACAGATGCCTTTAGATGTAACAAAGAGAATGTATGGTTTTATGAAGAAAAAAAAAAGCCCCTAGGCCTAATGCTCTGCTGACTTGTAATGAATGTATTACAATAATATAAAGACTTGAAACAAAACAAGAGCTGGTTTGGTGAACTGAGGTGTTTATTGTTTGATTTGGAACAGAAAGTTTGATATGCAATATTGATCTGGACGATAGATTGTCTTCTCCATTGATGTCCAAGCTATGCCCTACCATGGCCAAATCATTTCTCTCAACTATACAAGCCTGGTGACCTATGAAACCTAGGTCACAGTCATCCATAGTCCACCATAAAGTAGTTTTGGAAATTATGTATGTAACCTATCAATTTATTTGTCAAGGGTTTGAATTTTATTTTGTTCTAGACATTTTGGCTCATAATTTCCATCAAATTGTAGGTGGCACCACTGTAATCTCCATTGAGATTTTGACCTGCTTCACAATCCAACCAAATTTGATAACAATTCAGCAAAAATTACTGATGGCTGAGTATTCAGTACAATGTACTCAATTAAGTGCAATTTTGATCAGAGGCTCAATTCTCTTTGCCATTAATGTCAAAGCTAAATCCTGCCATTACAAAATCACCTCTTTCAACTTTACAGGACTGGTGACCTCTCAAAAATAGGTGAGGGTTACTGATATTACGTAGCATTAGTATTGGCAATAATCTATACATCCTAAAAATTTGGCATGTCCAATTCAATTACTTTTTGAGATACGAATTTCATATCTGTCAACATATTTTGGCTCATCATTTCTATCAAAGTATAGGTGGCACCACTAGTATCATATGCAAGCTAGATTTTAACCTCCCCACAATCCCACTAAATTTCATGAAGATCTATCGAAAATGAAGGAAGGTAAAGTGGTCAAAAGATTATTACATTTTGACCCATACATTAAATAATACTGCAGGTGGCACCACCAATATCAAACTCAACCTAGATTTTCATACACCTGATATCTGAGAGTAGCCTGTGGTTACCTGGAAAGCTGTGCACTGGACCACATTCACAAGCAAAAGCTTACAGACAGATGGATGGATCGAGAGACATGAGTGGTCCTATAAGCTCTGAATCTGTAGGTCAGCAGAGCTACGAAGTACATGTAGTTTATTAAGACTATAATAGTATGTTGATGCTATTTTGTCATTTGTTGGGTAAGTCTATCTTCGTCATTGATACTTTGAAGTTTTCAATGTACTTTTCAGCTCTGTTGACCATAGGTTGTAGAGTTTACGTGATCACTCCTGTCTGTCCATCTGTCTGTCCATTTGTCTGTCCATCAATTTGTATAGTTTTTTACTGAATGTGATACATGTATTATCAAAATTTTTCATGTTTGCCCCATATAATTTACAAAGCTAATCAAATGTATAGAAATCTAGCTCAAGTTTGCTATTGGTGATGTCATATATAGTATTATGTAACGTTTGTGTCAAACTAGGAACATTCTGAGAATGCTGTTTTGTGTATATTTTGTGAATCATATCAAAACTTGTTGGGAATGTTGATCAGGCAAAAAGATGAAAATGCATCAAAACTTGATGATGTCACCTGCAGCGCTATGGAAGATAAGGACCACAAGGTCTCTAAAACACATTAAATTTGTTATGTTGAGAAAAAAATCATTTGTGGAAGTTTTATGTTGCATAATATGATGACCTTGACCTACTTTCTCAAGGTCAGGGAGCTAATACCTTTGGGGAAATGATTTTTTGTTATAGTCACTATGTCTGAACTTGTGCACATGTATCAATGTACCATCACAAAACCATGATACAAACAAAAGTCTACAATATTGCATCATGGTGGTGCCACTGGTGGTATGAAGTGGAACTAATATTACAGGTGTAAAAAGTACACAAAATTATTTTTTTTGATTATGAATTAAGATGGAATCTGTAAATTTACAACAAATGTGCATCAGGCCAATGATTAAATTTTGAAAATTTTTGGGTGGCCTTGACCTAGTTTTCAAGGTTAAAAAGGATGTAATAAAGGACCCTAAATTTGACATGTTGAGAAATAAGAACGCTAACAATGCCAAATGTGCCACAAATGTGTATCATATATAAAAGTTCATATTGCATAACATGGGTGACCTTGATTTACTTTCTCAAGGTCATGGAGGGAATATGTATTAGGAATTAATTTTTCTGTGATGGTCATTACGTCTGAACTTGAATACATGTATCAATGTACCAGGAAAGGCATATTGTACAGACAAAAGTTGATTGACACACGGAGTTATAATACTGCCACTGGACTATAAAGAAGAACTAGCATCGCAAGTATTAAAAGTACATTAAGTTTACTTAATTTTTTATTATAAATTGAGATGGAACTTCAAAATTTAACCCAAACATATATTAGGCCAGTAATCATATTTTACAAAATTTGGGGTGACTTTGACCTATTTTCAGGGTAATTAAGAACATGTAAAAGACACTTAATTTGACATATTTAGAAGTAAGTAGGCTAACAATATGAAATGCACCACAAATGTGAATCATATATAGAAGTTCCTTATTGCATAATATGGGTGACCTTGAGCAACATTCTCAAGGTCACATAGGGAATTTGTGTCAGGAAATAATTTTATTGTGATACCCATTACATAATAGAGATGGAACTGCAAAAATTACACCAAATATGTGGGCCAATGATAAAATTTGGTTAAATATCGTGTAACCTTGGCCTTTTTTCAAGGTGATAAAGCATGTAAGTAAAGGATACAAAATCAAATATGTTGATAAAGAGTAAAGAGAATGATGCCAAATGTACCACAAATCTGTGTTCATGTGGAAGGTTGATGTTGCATCATATGGATGACCTTGACTTATTTCTGTGGGTCATGGGGGGGGGACGCATTTCAGGAAATGGAATTTTTGGCTGCAGTCACCAGATTATATGTCAGCAGAGCATTAAGTCAATAGACCTCTTGTTAACAAGTTGAACTTTATGTAGTAAGCAGATTTGGTGGTCACTTACTGATAAGTTTTAACAAACAAATGTGGACCACAGGGTCAGCTGACCAGGTGTTACCATTGCTTCATACATTCCGTGTTATCAACCCTGGCCCCCCCCCCCCCCCCCCCCAACCAGCTAGTGGCTATATATCAATCGTTTTATGTTTTATTGTTTTTCAAAAATTTCAACTGCAATGAAAAACAATTTGAATGAGAATTATAGATACAACATCAATAAAACATGCCCCAGGTCAGCTATCCTTGACAAGGGTCGGTTGCCAAATGCCTAACACATATAAAGGGATGCTATTGACTTGGTCTTAAACTTAGGCTAAATTCTGGGGGGAAAGGGTGAAGAAGTACATGTATGTTTCTTCATTCCAAAGGGTTAAGAAGTACATGTATGTTTCTTTGTTCCAAACCATGTATTCATTTTTTGTTATAATATACATTACTACAGGTATGGAGACTATTGCCTTGGAGCATCTTGTGATTTTTTTTAAAAGGTATAAGTGGGAGAGTCAACAGCAGGGTTACAGAAAAACTTCTATTTTGTGGCAGTTTTTGTCCCACTGTTTACAAAATATTATGGAAGTTTGAACTATTGATGTATATAATCAGTTATGCAGTCTCCGTTGCACATCAGCAACCACATGTTTTTGCATCTGATGCTTTTTTTGAAAGTGCTATGTGCAAAAGAAGACTGTAATTTGTGTCTGTCTGAGGATTTCAAATTAGTATGTACACACATAGGAACATGTTTGTGACATTAAAAGGGAAGCACCTGGCGTGTTTCTGTCAACAGTTGGCAGCAATGTTCATTGTTGCACTTGTTGTCCATATGTTATGGAAACATCTGTTTGAATGTTTGAATTATAAGGTCAACAATCAGTGTCTTGCCGAAAAAAAAAAAAAAAAAAAAAAGAGAGAAAAAGAAAAAAAATGTGAAGCCCTTTTTTTCACATTGAAGACCTCCAGGAAGTGTTTCCTGTGAACTGTGAAAATTATTGATTTGACAATAAGGTCAAATGATATGTGAATCTAAGTTTGATGTTAGCCATGAAAGTGGCATTTATCTTTTCTATGAGATATGATAGCAATTTCCCAGGGGACCATCTGCCGTGAATACGCTGTGAAACCTCTTTATATTGACACCATTTGTTCCCTACAAAGTGTATCAGATACAGTGTATCTGAAAATGTGAGATAAATGAGTCCTATAAGAAAGGAGTAAGACTCTATTCCCTACAAAGTGTATCGGATACAGTGTATCTGAATGTCAGATAAATGAGTCCTATAAGAAAGGAATAAGACTCTATTCCCTACAAAGTGTATCGGATACATTGTATCTGAATGTCAGATAAATGAGTCATATCAGAAAGGAATAAGACTCTATTCCCTACAAAGTGTATCGGATACATTGTATCTGAATGTCAGATAAATGAGTCATATCAGAAAGGAGTAAGACTCTATTCCCTACAAAGTGTATCGGATACAGTGTATCTGAATATGTCAGATAAATGAGTCATATCAGAAAGGAGTTTGACTGTGTTCCCTACAAAGTGTATCAGGTACAATGTATCTGAATATATATGATCTGAGTGTCATCATAAGGAGATTTCACTGCATAACCATTGTCAGGACCAGAATGTTGTTATGGGCCGGGCATGAATGCAGTGACAATGTAATATCGTATACTGGCTAGTAATTAATCACCTTACACAATAAATGGTTATGTTTGGACAACTATTACAAAAATTGTAATGTTAGACCCTGCAACTTTTTTTCTTTCTTCATCCAGTGCACGTACCTGGTGGCCTATTGATCCTTTAAAGCAAAAGGATAAGTGGTGCAGGGGTTTTCTTGACAAATGTTTCAGATGAGAGATGTGGCTGGAGAAAGTTGATACTTTCAAGAGGCTGTCTGCTCCTCTTTCTGTCATGTGTAAAGCAATGAAAGACCTTGTGATGATAAAAGCAATATATCTGAAGTGTTAATACACTGTCACGTTCATTCAGTGTGATGCACACTCACAACAGTCTGCCATGTCCTCTGAGGGGGAGACTTGCAGCCAGCTGATTGAGCCCTTTCTCATAAGCTTTGTCTCCAGGGCTAATCTTGGCCAGGTTGCCAGGAAGAACCCAATAAAAACCCCATTGTTTGGTGCATTAGATTTTTGCTTTAAATCGTTATTTGTTGTTGATGTGACAATTTTCAGCATTAATTCTTTTCTATGCCAAATAGCCAAAAGCACTGGATGTAAAATGTTATCCACAAGAGTTTTTCAGTTGAAGTTATTTTATTATAAGAAAATATTTTGAAAAAAAAATAATCATAATAAGTCGTATCATGACAGCATGCCCCAGGTCAACAGCAGGAGCTGGACACAGTGTGGCTCAACTACATATAAAAGCAAAAAAAAAAAAAGAAAAAAGAAAAAAAAAGAACTATCGCTAAGTTTTATTCTGGCCAGGAAAAGGGTCACTGTATCTTTGGACCAGATACTACTGTATCTTTGGACCAGATACTACTGTATCTTTGGACCAGGTACTTCTATATCTTTGGACTAGATGCTACTGTATCTTTGGACCAGATACTACTGTATCTTTGGCCCAAATACTAACCAGTGTATTATTTTGTCGATGCACAGAGTACATGAATTTTATCTTTTTCTTGAAATATACATCTATATTATGCACAGAGTTATTATGCCATGTAGATGTAGGCGGTGTTCCTACATTACAGCCATTCTACATATATTCATATTGTATGTGTGAAACAAATCTTGAATAGAGCAAACTGAGTAAATCGAACAAACAACAGATCTTGCTCCCCAACCATGACAAATTTTCGGTCATTCATAGTTGTCTATGTTTATCCTATACAGATTTGTCTTCCACTTATTTTGGAATTTCCGATACTGCTATACATTCCTCTATTTGTACAAATATATATTTTGTATATAAATTTTTATAATACAACTTGAGAAAGATGTATGTGTTACTATTTTTATTATTCACAGTGATGAGGACTACTTTTAACTTATTCCATCCTGATAGATGATGAGTCAGCAGCTCTCCTTGGCGTGCTCTGGGTGCAGTGTGCCTAGAGCGTGCCAAGGAAAGCTGTTGACCATGGGCATATAATTTGGAATGATCTTCCATGCAAGTGTCATCCAAAAGTTTTAAAAATAATTCCTAAATTAGTAAAATACAATGAGCAGATGACATTTAGATATTAGCGGGAGAAAGCATCATTAGGGTGGAATGAGTTAACCTGACAAGTCATAGCAAATTTGCACAGAGAATTTCAGTGCCAGGTGTGAAAAAAGAGTACATGTACCTGTATACTCTGCAGAACATTTCAGCAATAAAGATATTCATGCCTTGGAGAAAAATGTTGCAATTTTCATTTTAATTTCTTTCTGCCAAGAGATCTGTTTATACTCATAAAATCTGGTAGTGTGCCACCTGTTATATTGCAAGAACAAGTGGAAACTGGCCGTTGATAATAATATTGCTATACAGAAACATTGTTGTCACTTCTGTTCTCATGCATATATTATTTGAGGGACAAACATTTGTCAAGGTTCCAGGAGCAAAAAGTCCACGGAGTAGCATTCCTATAGAGGCACATAGCACTTCAGCGATCCAAAATTTACTTTGAACAAAAAAAGTATAAAGTGTGTACTGAAGAACACCTCAATTTTTATGGTTACAAATTCTAATTTTACAAAGTATGAATGCAAAGGATGAATTTTTAGGAAGGTGTTTCGTGTAGTTTCCTGTTGTTTTCATTGCTAAATGTGATTAACTCCACCAACAAAAATACTGTGGTCAGTTGTGTCTCACAGAAATAAAATCTAACAAGGTTGTGTTGCCAAACTGATGAACGTGCCAGTCACATTTCTTTCAGCCAGTCAGCGTACAGTAGAAGCCAGTCATAATGACAGATGAGTACATGTGTGTCATTTTTTGGCTGCTAAAATCTTTAAAAAGACAAAATAATTGAAACCCCAGTTGCAAAAATGCTCAGCATGCTGGGTTACTAGGGTGTCAAATGAAACCAAAGACAAGTGAATTATTAACATTTCATTGAAGTTGTGATTTCTTCAAAGAACACTGTCTCGTTTAATATTAAAAGGGTTTGTGAGTGAAGTGAATCGATTGTGTTAGTTTTATTCCTAAAAACTTCAGACTTGTTGCAGACTTGTTTTAAGCTTTTCCCCTTAAACCTACTCGTGGTCAAATGTCATCCTTTAAAGTTTTTGACTAATTTGACAGTAATGAAAAACAATTTGAATTAGACTTGCAGACAAAACTTAACATGACCCAGGTCAACAGCTTTCCTTGGCATGGGTTGGGCAGTCAATGCCCAGGAAAGCTGTTGATTCAGTCTTAATTCAAGGGAGAAAGGGCAAATACGGATGAATACAAAAATACAAGAGGTTCATAAGGATAATGTGCTCTGCTGGCTGCAATGTGCTGCTTCTGCATGTGCAGCCTTCATTGCACTATATGTGTACTGGATCAGTGCGTACAAATATTGACCAAACATGAAGTGTTGCCAAGATATAAGCCGACATATCAGTTTGACCTTTCAAAGTCATTGAAAGTCAAAAGTACCTACACCAACAGAAACATCAAAGGCATGTCATTCAAAGTCAAAATTAATTGCATTTACACCAAAAGGAACCTCCTAGGTACTTTCCACTCAGTATGTCAGTTCGACCTTTCAAAGTCACTCAAGGTCAAAACTAAAAATACCATCTGAGACATCGTAGATGAAAAACGGATGCAAATAGATTTTATAAACTTTGCTGACTGACAAGTCAGCAGAGCTCAAAATCTGGTCTCAAGGTGTACTTTTATTTTGAAAAGCCACTCCGAAGTCCTGCTTCCCATTGATGTTTGGAGGATGTGCCCCTCTGTTTGAAATGCTAGCAACAGAGGAACACCAATACAGTGGTCCCTGTCTTGAGAGACTGCCCCCAGGGCAGGTCAAAATGTGGTCTCTCAAAACAGGTGTTCTTTCAGAAGAGGTATAATAGCGTGGAAAAGATAGCACAGTGTTCTGAAACAGTGGTCTTACAAAGATATGTGGTCTCTCATTGGAGGGGTCTCTGAAGACAGGTACCACTGTATTGATGTCCGCACTCTGTATAGAGAAGCTCTAGAACCCTCCACAGATGCCAACATTCAAAATGCCATTTCAGGGACATTTAAGTCAGAACATCAGGGACAGAGAATATTAAACAACTGAAAGAATATACATGTACAAGAAAATACTCAGTTTCAATGTGGGGCAAACACCCCAGAGTGGACAGAATTCCAGCTGATTTCAGGGTCTGAGGGACAGTTGGCAGCTTGGACCCTCCTATACATGTAATGGTACACACAAGTGTGCCCTTCATCCTCTCCAACTCTTGTGATAGGTTCTCACAGGTTACTTACCAGCATTGTGTAAGGATTTTTTCTCTTTCACACAGTGTACCTGTGCTGTGTGTTATGTCATTACGTTTTCCTAGTCACCATGACGGGGAAAAATATTGGTAGAATCTGCTGGTAGCGGACTAGGTTTCTTTGGGTCAGCATTGTGTATTGGGGTGATACAGTATTCCTTGTGTACTGGGGTGGTAGTGTTATTGTGTATTGGGGTGATACAGTGTTTGTTGTGTATTGAGTGGTATGGTGTTCATTGTGTACTAGGGTGGTAGTGTTCATTGTGTATTTGTGTGATACAGTGTTCATTGTGTATTGGGTGGTACAGTGTTCATTGTGTATTGGGGTGATACAGTGTTCATTGTGTATTGGGTGGTATGGTGTTCCTTGTGTGCTGGGGTGCTACAGTGTTCATTATGTACTGGGGTGATAGTGTTCATTGTGTATTGGGGTGATGCAGTGTTCATTGTGTATTTGGTGGTACAGTGTTCCTTGTGTATTGGGGTGATACAGTGTTCCTTGTGTACTGAGGTGCTAGTGTTCATTGTGTATTGGGGTGATACAGTATTCATTGTGCACTGGGGTGGTAGTGTTATTGTGTATTGGGGTGATACAGTATTCGTTGTGTATTGGGTGGTACAGTGTTCATTGTGTATTGGCGTGATACAGTGTTCATTGTGTATTGGGTGGTACAGTGTTCATTGTGTATTGGCGTGATACAGTGTTCATTGTGTATTGGGTGGTATGGTGTTCCTTGTGTGCTGGGGTGCTACAGTGTTCATTATGTACTGGGGTGGTAGTGTTCATTGTGTATTAGGGTGATGCAGTGTTCATTGTGTATTTGGTGGTACAGTGTTCCTTGTGTATTGGGGTGATACAGTGTTCCTTGTGTACTGAGGTGCTAGTGTTCATTGTGTATTGGGGTGATACAGTATTCATTGTGTATTGGGTGGTATGGTGTTCCTTGTGTATTGGCGTGCTACAGTGTTCATTGTGTACTGGGGTGGTATGGTGTTCATTGTGTATTGGGGTGATGCAGTGTTCATTGTGTATTGGGTGGTAGTGTTTCTTGTGTATTGGAGTGATACAGTGTTCATTGTTTACTGGGGTGGTAGTGTTCATTGCATATTGGGGTGATACAGTGTTCATTGCGTATTGGGTGGTATGGTGTTCCTTGTGTATTGGGGTGATACAGTGTTCATTGTGTTTTGGGTGGTATGGTGTTCCTGGTGTATTGGGTTGCTACAGTGTTCATTGTGTTTTGGGTGGTATGGTGTTCCTGGTGTATTGGGGTGCTACAGTGTTCATTGTGTACTGGGGTGGTAGTGTTCATTGTGTATTGGGGTGATGCAGTGTTCATTGTGTATTGGGTGGTACAGTGTTCCTTGTGTATAGGGGTGATACAGTGTTCATTGTTTACAGGGGTGGTAATGTTCATTGTATATTGGGGTGATACAGTGTTCATTGCGTATTGGGTGGTATGGTGTTCCTTGTGTATTGGGGTGATACAGTGTTCATTGTGTACTAGGATGGTAGTGTTCATTGTGTATTGGGGTCATACAGTGTTCATTGTGTGTTGGGTGGTATAGTGTTCCTTGTGTATTGAGGTGGTACAGTACGTGGTCATTGTGTATTGGGGTGGTACAGTGTTCATTGTATATGTCGGATATTTCCATACTAGTTGTTAAATGTCAAAGTCTGTCAGTTATTGACTTTTAGAGAATGATGATTATGCAGAAAAATTAATTCTGCCTCATGAAATTGGAAATGTGATGTAGACAAATTGCCAAAAGTTGGACAGACACTTTATCTTGTAGGCTTTATGCAATTTTCACCCGTAGACCTGATTGAAATATAATATGGGCTGCTCAGACAGCACCATAAATTGTGAACAATATAGAAGCTACAGCTTACATTAGTTTTCCCCATCCAGGACAGAGCGACATATTATGGTTTTTATCGCACTCCACTTCATCTTCATCATCATGGTTTCCATGAAATGTCTGGAGGATTTGATGAATAAAATTCTCCCGTACCCCCCCCCCCCCTTAAACTGTCCAAAATCAGCTGCTGGTCTAATGTCAGCTGCTTCAGTGTTTTCATCTAATTTCAACAGTAACAGAGCCTCCAAGTCTCCCGCTTTTTGTAAAATTAAAAAAAAATTAGCATTATTCCATCAGTGGCTGTAAAGTTGCAGTATTTTTGCTGGCTGTGTTTTATTATATATGCACCGAATATGTCGACGATGGTTCGTAAAATGGTTCAAAATGCAGGAAATGAAGGTGCAAATTTCAAATGTTTCCTGGGGAGCATGTCCCCAGACCCCTTAGTTATGCTTTGTGCCTTTGGCACTCGCCCTCCCGCTTTTCTGTACCTGCAGCCACTTTTAACAGAAGTTACCTTGGAGCCTCTGCTGTACTGACAAGTACCTGTATTTGACTGAGAATTGTAGAGGAAACCTATCAAGTTCACATGCCCCTGGTCAACAGCTTTCCTTGGCATGGGTTGGGCACTTAGTGCCCAACTCATGCCCAGGAAAACTGTAGACTCAGTCTTAATTCAAGGGGGAAAGGATCAAGATCTGGCATCTGGATAGACATTGGGTGAATACAGCCTTTCGCAAATATGCATGAATAATGTGAATCCAGGAGTTTATCAACCAATGTCCTGGTTAAGCACTTGTAAATGTACCGTGGGTCACTTCAACTGTGTATTCCATCAGGCAGAATGTCAAGCACTTGACCACCCGTGTCCGTTCTCTGAATATTACAATTTGCCATGCACTTTTTCAATTAAATTTTGTTGATAGAGAAAAGTCTCCATGAAAACACATTTGCCTTCCTTGAAAATTTTCCTTCCAGCTGTTAAAATCATGTGGTAAAACTGCTTTTGTTTGTGTGCGTGCGTGCGTGGGAGGGAGGGAGGGAGGGAGGGAGAGAGAGAGAGGGAGGGAGGGAGGGAGAGAGAGAGAGAGAGAGAATGAATACCATGAAGAAAAAAAAACATGGCAATAAAATCCCACCATTGGTATAGCATTTGGGCATAATGTAGAGGGGAAGTGTGGGGATTGTATTAAGTCCGAAACCACTGGGATGGTCTTAACCTTAAACACCGATTTAACATTGAACCAACACCTTTTCTCAGGACAGTGTGTGTACTGTGCACAGTGTCCCAAGGAAAGCTGTTGACTAAGACTAATTTTTGCTTTAGACTAGACTTGCTGGTATTTGTATGGAAGGTATCTTCATGAGGAATTTGAATGTTTTAACAATTTTATATTTAACGGAAATGAAAAAACAACTATAGCCGGGATTAGCACTTTAAGGGTTAACAAGGGCCTGCTGTTTTTTTGCTTGAAGGTGTATCTTGCTGGATTAGTAGTTATCGTCTCATCCCAGCAGGAACCAGTGTTCATTGACCACATTACATACAACTACAGACGTGCATCCAATTCCATGTAAAACAACAGATTTATCATACTCCAAGTTAACTCATTCCATACTATGGTCACACGCCTTGGTCAGTGGTTGCAAGGGCAGCTGCAGCATGACTTACCAGGCAGTGCCAGGACCACTGACTTAAGACTATGGGCATGTTGGTACTTGAACGAAAGCTCTTTTCATGAAGAATTTAAACATGCAATTGTTGTCTTAAATCTAGGTAAATATACAGAAAAATCAGGCACTGGTATGGAATGAGTTAAACCAATGGAAGCTGCTTTTTTCTTTTTTTTTTTCTTTTTTCAACCAGGAGAGCACAATTATTGTCTTTAATGCGTAAAAAGTATGATCAAAATTACTGGTGAAGGATTCAAAATATTGAAAGTACTTAGGAGCATAAAGTGACATAACATGTCCAGGGCTTACTGTATTCATCAAAAAAATATTAAAAGTTGTTATAAATCCCCAACTTTAAGAGTCCACATGCAACCATATATCATGTTTCCATCATACAATCTTACTAGTTTGTACATCTTTTGAAAAATTATATTTTTCTCACATCATGCAAAACAATTTGTTATAAGCCCTAACAATTTGGTTTCAATTGTTTTATTTTTCCCAGAATGCGAGGCAAGGCTGTTCAGTCACTACCAGGGCAAACACATAGAAGCAATAAAGCATACTTCACTTGCAAGAAATATCAATTTTGTTGCCAAAGTATATTTCCAATAAAAGTGAATGCACATCTAACCACACAACAGGTGAAAATGCAAGTAAAATGTGAAAAAAAAACCACTTACAAAAGAAACAATTCTTTATTGGGTCGTACTTGTACTATACACATAAGAGCTATCAGAAGATCTTGTGAAGACCAATATTCCATATCTATCGAACAAATAACCTTTTCATAACCAATTTCTGCATCAAAAACTTCCTTTGGTCCGTCATTTGACGCATGTGGTTGCTGGAAGTCCAGCCTTTAATATTTCTTGGTTCCCCATGGAACCATGTGCACCTGACTGTATTAAAACTACCAAGATTTATGTACAAGAGATATAAATATTCCTTCTGATTTGGGAACTAGACAGTTTCAATTTGACATAATGGAGATAGTCATGCATTTACAACTTCCAAGATAAAGACAAAGTCACTCCAACATGAACCGGAGAATCAGAAACAAGTTTTGATTTCATGCAGAACTTACACTCCTGGTCTCGGATCAACATCAAGTTCTGACAAAACATCAGGAGGGCGACATCTGCAGGGCTTTGCAGGAAACTGGACAACACTGAATTCTGGGTCTGCCCCAGTGACACTAAGATTCAGGACATACAAAATACAGCTGGATCCTTCATGTAGATTTATTATAAGAATGCGACCACTCCCATCCATAGGTCAGAGGTCAAAGTTATGTACAATTGTCTTTCACTTTACCGGTTTGTGTATCTTGAGAGATAAAGGATGCATGCTGTGTTGTTTCAAGAGGGGCATTAAGGGGATCGTCCCAGTCTGCTGGTATGGCATTAAAAAAAAAAAATGTTCCAAAATATTGTACAATTTGAAGCACAGAAAATAATAGGGCTTCCAGTATGCTGGTATGAATAATAAAATGCCCAGTAGACCAGTGCAGAAATATCCTTTACCCCCTCATTCAAGATATGTCACTTTATGTCTGCATCATGTTGTCAAACCAATGCTAATGTGCTAGACCCTTTTGCTCCCCAGCTATACACAGCATGTCCTCATACAATGGTCACAGCTCTCTCCTTAATGTGTTGACAAATGTGAACCAAAGCTGTGCTAAACCAAGGACTGGCTTGCACCACACATGGGTGACTGCACCACAATAAAATGACCAAGGTCAAAGGTCATTATAATTTCCCAGCAGAAACTTGCAGTACCGTTCTACATGAAGATAAAATCAATCTTTTTTTTTGTTTTTGTTTAATGTTCACAATCACACCGAGTACACAAAGGGGCAGGGTTCAGACCCATGTGCTCCTCCGCCTTGATGCAAAAATGGCCCGTCTCCTGGGTCAAAATTACCATTTTACACACACTCTTGTACAACAGGCACAGGCACAGGCACAGGCACAGGCTAACACAAGAGAAACTTACATAATACTAGGCAACTGAAAATAATGATAGATAAGCTACTTGGAAGAATGTTAAATTGCCCTCATGACATAAAGACACAGCTCCCCTTCTCCAACATAAAATGGGAGTAAAATTCTTCTTACTAGAGCAGCACACAAGACACACGGGACCAGCCTTAGTACCTCACATAACATATAGATGGCACTATGTGCATGTTATGCTACTGTCATATCTTAGTGCCATAATGCACCTACAGATGGCACTGTGTGCATGTATGCTGCTCCAAGGACATGTTTTCACCTTGCTGCTGGGACTTAAAAATTCTGCCCACTTCATGTTTTCTGCACAAATTCAGAAGAGCATAGTGAAAGCTGTCATTTGTCCACATAATTTTTTTCCCCATTAAAAATTACCAGCAATGATCTAGTCATACACGTTGTCTACTTTCACTTTTCATTAAGAACAATATGGGCAATGAGTGCACACCATCATTTGTGAGTGCACTGTGGCCACGCGGCCCTGACAAAGGTTGCTGCCTTGGTACCAATCTGGTTATATAACATTTGAATGACACTTGAGGGGAGTCTTAGTCCATAGGACTCCACTTCCTGATGCTTTCACGAGATTACCTGTAGGCATGTTAAGGAGGTGTAGCATCTTTCTTCAGCTTCAGCAGAAGTCAGCCTTTATCCAAGACTTTCAGGATGGAAGTGCAACTTTGTGCAAAATTTTTGGCACAAATGAAAAATATCTTGACTTTACACACGGAAGAACAGCATATACACTCTACTGATGATAGACCACGACACTAGCACTGGATGCTAGAACTGTAATGGTTTGCAGTGCCCCCTGGGGGGGCCATATTGTACTAATGCAGCCGAAATTTTTCAGAGGCTCCCAAGTCTTCCATCCATGTGAAAGATCACCAACTTTTCTGGTCACAAAAATCTGTCAGATTTTCTTACCTCCCTTTTCTAGACAGCATTCTTGTTTAATGAATGGTGCTTCTGTTTTTTGTGTCAGTTTCTTAGTTAACCTTTTCAGGGGAAAATTATAGAAAGACACAGAAGGTAAGTGAGAAAGTCACCTACCAGCCTGACCTCTGACAGTTTAAAAGTATTAAGTTTCACCGGATAGAAGACACATCTACTGTAAAAGTATCCAAGATAAAGGCATATTTTTGCAGACAAAGCATGCTGGAAGTTAACAAAATGCAAGAAGCTGGACCAGTATGTTAGGCATACTGATCTAGGAGACAAGCTACCACCAAGACAGGCAACTGGGGGATTCAGCAGAAGTAACCATAAACCTCTATTTCCATCTACTAAAAGAGTTTTTAAGACTTCACTCTAAAATCAAGATCCTTCATGGACAAATATTGTCTCCTAATAGACAAACATGGTGGTATCCCGTTGTGGGACATATTTTCACACTGGGTGGGACAGATTTAAAATTTGTCCTATTAATACATCTCTATTGAATAAAAAGTAATACATTTGAATCTTGTGCAGACAGCTAGGTTTCTACAGTCTAAAGCGTAAGAGTGAAATAATTCATTTTAAGCAGTGTGATTACCATGGTAACCACAATGGTTAGTTTACAGTTGCTATGGCAACAAGATGTTTGGTTACCACACAAAAGAAGCATTTGTCGATCCGCATAGCTACCACAAAGCTATTGTCAAGTTGCACTTCTGTCATTCGACTCCCCTCCATATCACAAAGAAAACAAAATGCATGCCTTGGACATTTTCAGAACAAAATGATTTGACATTTTATTTGCAGTTATTCACAAAAATCATAATTTGCCCTATTCCACTACATTTCTTCACTATAATATTGACATATATTTATATGAAATATATTTTATTCTCTAATCATAATTATTCACATCTTTTACATGGTGTATATGTATTCACTTGCAACACGCTCCATCTTTTCCACTCACACTCTAAATAAGACTTCAGGCTCGTATATATTTTTTTTTAATCATTATAACTGACCAAGTAAAATTTCTTCAAAATTCATACAATCTGGTTATTAAAAAAGAACAAACCTGACGTTTTGCTCAATTAGCTATATAAATATGTAGGTCAACACTTGGTCCATGTCCAACAGTAATGTTTGATTCCATCATTAACCCTTTCCCCCTCAAACCGCTAAAACCGGCTGGTGTTCAAATGTCGTCTGCTTCAGTGTTTTCAACTAATTTCAACAGTTATGAAAAAAAAATTTGACTGAGAAATGTACATTAAGACTTATCAAGATCACATGTCCCAGGTCAACAGCTTTCCTTGGCATGGTTTGGGCACTAAGTGCCCAATCCATGCCAAGGAAAGCTGTTGACTCAGTCTTACTTTAAGGGGGAAAGGGTTAAATGTCCTTTCTGTTCTCCTAGATCCCTCCCCCATCTGCCAGTCCATGATATTTTGAGAGCCCCCCTGGGACCGTCCCGTTACTCAGTATGGATGGATTGATTGACAAAATCATGTACAATAGTCACATGTTCACATGGTTACAATCAGTTTATGTTACATGAAATCTACAACATGATATTTCCGTTTTGCTTGGCAGATATTGGGCCTGTAATATTTGTACTTTTCAGACAAGCTACAGTACTCCACGTATCCATCCAATATTCTTCTACAAGCTGCTCAACCTAGAAGGCTTTGCTTTAGTCCTATCTTCAAAAGCTGGGATCATCCAAATACTGAAGCATAGCATTAGTTATTTCAAAACCTATGACAGTCTGTTTGTGTTGTTCCTTTACTGTACTTAGTGCTCATACTCATAAAATCAACTCATCGTCAAATCTACCCCCTTAAATGCTTCACTGAATGTATCTATTTCAGGTCGAGGGACGCGAAATGTAAGTCTTACTGTGGTGCAGGGACAGTGGGGAGTGGCGCCACCTGGACTAGGTGACATGTCAGCTTCTCGCCATGAAAATATGAATCATTTAGCAGTGCTAAGTCTGCCCCACTGTCATCCTGTGTGCCTGATCCACGTGCATCTAAAACATCCTGGTCTGTAGTCTTTTGTGTTATCGAAAGATCCAGTGTCCCACAATGCTTTCTTGTAATCTGCTTTCTTTAAAAACTGAAGGTTGCTACGGTGACTGGGCTCCGCAACACTGCAGCATGTTTGAGCATAACCGGACATAAAATGGGTGAAGCTTTCGCATCGGCAAAACTCCTGAGGTGGCACAAAAAGGCAACACATACGTGTTGCTTACTTCGGCAGAAAACGGACCTTGGGGTAAATGCTTGGCCCAATTCAGCACGCATATACAACACGTGAACAGCCTCAGCATAGAGCCCTGATATGAGGCAGCGGTTAGTTTATTCCATATATGATGTGTTCTGACATTTTTTTTTTTAAATTGTACATTCCATCTGTGGGCCCCATCTGTCCTTATTTAATCCATGTGTGGAATTAAAACAATAGAGTTGCCAACCAGATCCTTGTCACCATGCTGAAATACAATAATATGGTACATGAGCTTGTATTGGTTGGTTATACCAGTCACTGGTATACAACACCCACCATCAACCAATAGCCTGGCTACTTTCAAAAATAGCCTGTTGAAACAAGGCCCCTCATTGGACATCTTTCATTGACTCTATTATTTCATTGATCAACTTGCATTCATATCATTAACATAATGCAGTCAATCATACAGCTGTGCTTGCAGTGTCTGTCGGTTCTGGTTGGCTCTGAGAATGTTTATAGTTTCTCCTTGGCAGGCACCCAAATCGTGGGCCCCGACTGGTCTCGGATTACCTCTTTCACTTTTGCATAGATCTCATCTGATGTGTCTCCCATCACAAGGGCTGCAAGTAACAAAAATGTGACATATTACAAGATGCATATTAAAGTGAACATTATTGTTGGTCACATTACATCTCTCCTAACAGCAAATATCCTTTTACATTTTCCACCGTTATTTACATAAAAAATTTCCCCTGCAGACTGAAATTATATATATATTTTTTTTTTTGAGGGGGGGGGGGTCACAGAATCAAAACATGCTGACAAGTTCCACCACTGAGAAATTCCAGCACATTTTGCAAGAGATACCCTCACACAGTGGGCATATTTGATCCAGCACTTTGCAAGACATACCCTCACACAGTGGGCATATTTGATCCAGCACACTTTGCAAGACATACCCTCACACAGTGGGCATACTTGATCCAGCAGTTTGCAAGACATACCCTCAAACAGCGGGCATACTTGAGACGTATTTTGCACAAAGTATTTATTCACCATAATTAGACTTCATTGAATTCTAGAGAAACAACTAGTCTTTATTCTATTACTTAATGGACATGTACCTGAATGGAAAATACATTGTAGGATCAGTCAAAACACTGTGCTGGCAGTAGCTGTACATGTTCTTATGTTGTGCACCATACAATACATGCACTCCTTGTGGCATCACTAGATTTAACAATATACACACCTGTAAAGTACTCCCCAAACTCCTGTTCCAGTTTCAGAGCTCGCTCAAATGTCTTTTTTGCTTGATCTTCAGCTATCCTTTTGTTCATTTCCCTGTAAAAGTTGAGAACTTTGTCAGACAGTGTCATCTCTTAAAAAAAAAAAATCTTGTAGAAAATAAGAACAGCAGATTGACGGTAAACAATTTTCTTAATCCTACAGTCTAGAAGTATAGCTAAATTTTGGTACTTAGAAGTTCTGAATGCCTTTGTTTTAGTTTTGAAATAATGGGAGACAGGTTTCATTAATACAGATCTGTCTTCTGAAACATAACAATAACAACTGTTATGTCTCTTTTCAGTAAGCAGTCTCTTTCTGTCACTTAGACTACACAGAGCCGTCCAAATGTGTATAGCAAAGACAGGCAGGTATTAACTCTTTCAGCGCCAATCACCTCTTAAATCGATTTACTTAAGTCAAACTAGTCTGAATTATCATTACGATATCAGATTTATATTCCTTGTAAAAAGACCTTTCATTCAAGTACCAGTATGCCTATAGTTTCAGAGAGAATACCCCAAGTCAACAGCTTTTCTTGGCTCGCATTGGGTACATTGCGAGCCAAGAAAAGCTGTTGACTCAGTCCAGAATCAGGCACTTAAGAGAGTTCAAGGAGAATTTTAGGCATTCAATGCTACAAATGCAGAAAGGAGTCCATGCAAGCAATGTATGCACTTTTGGCTTAGATGAAACAAAACAGAGTTGAAGAAGGACATCCCATGGCAACATCTTTTAACAAGACACATGCACATGTAAAGTAGTCTTTCCTTT
This sequence comes from Hermodice carunculata, assembly GCA_964020975.1. Taxonomy (NCBI): domain Eukaryota; kingdom Metazoa; phylum Annelida; class Polychaeta; order Eunicida; family Amphinomidae; genus Hermodice; species Hermodice carunculata. The sequence continues at coordinate 31,606,698 of OZ026621.1, read as the reverse complement.
GAGCGACCACCCCTAGTGCCACCCAAAAAGTGGTCACATTCCCATTTCAGCTCGGCGACTGGTGCCAAAGGTTGCAGGTTTGAGTCCCGCTTGTTCCGAACGTAAAATATATATTTTCAGCATTTCTTTAATGCTGGTGGATGATTCTGGAAATAAGTGCTGACCCAGTACATATACTGCATAACCATGTTGATATGGCACTTGCACATAACTACCTCCATTGAACCATTCTTTTTTTAAGAATGGGGATTTCGTCAAGTGGATATGTGCATCTCCCATTTCAGCTAGGCGACTGGTGCCAAAGATTGCAGGTTCCAGTCCCGCTCATTCCAAACATAAAATAAAGCAGGTGGTTTGATTTTTACACCACCTGCCCAACAACCAACCACTACTTTGAATTCCTGTCTTTACCTTAGATTCAAATAATGATTGATGTACACTTATTTGACACCACTCTATCTTGCAGTCATGTGTTCAATCATTTTGACAAAATGATTTTATCATTTTGTACAAAATAGGTGGGTTCCTGTTTATCTGAAATGGGCATTTTCTGGATGGATAAGTGGTCTTTTGGCCACTCACTGGTCAGGTTCTGCAGGTGGTCTCCTGCAGCAGCAGCAGCAGCAGCAGCAGCAGCAGCAGCAGCAGCAGCAGCAGCAGCAGCAGCAGCAGCAGCAGCAGCATCATCATCATCATCATCATCATCATCATCATCATCATCATCATCATCATCATCATCATCATCATCATCATCATCATCATCATCATCATCATCATCATCATCATCATCATCATCATCATCATCATCATCATCATCATCTGCTGTTGCACAGTGACAATGGTGCTCTCCCAAACGTGAGGGTCTTTCAAAAGAGGGATGACTGTATTCATGGAGTCCCCCTCTGATTGTTATCATAGGGAGGTGATTCAAAATTGCTGACCCCATAAAGCTGCCTGAGAACAAGTGCAGATCGAATATCCAAGATTACCATCAAAGGAAGTTAAATTCGTGTAAATTTTCAAATTGTTGACAACAAAAAATATCCAATGTTCACCCATAAATGTTTTGTTACTGGTGTGAGTATGTAGGCACACCCTATGGCATCTTGCAGTTGCCTAGCAACCATCAGTAAAAGAAACTGTAATAATGAGGTCCAGTCTTCAAGGGCATATCACAGTCCTGCACCCTGGCCAGGAGTTCATATTGCACATTGACACAGCAATTTTCCCATGATTCTTACACTGCTATGGACTACAAGCAAATACAAAAATTCTTTGACACACTTTTTTGTGGCCAACTTTCATGCTGTAATTCACAAGAACAGACTACATTCCGAATGCACGTCCTCTGCAAAATAAAATCTCAATATTGAACGATTAAATTTGTTACAAAATCATGTATTCTGATTTGAGGTTTATTGACTGACATGACTAATCAAGATGATTGTCTATCACACTTACACAATGGCCTCTACGGACTTGGGCTTAATAAAGATGGCAATGGGATACAGCTGTGCCACCTGGAGGCGTTTGATGGCATTACCACTGACATCAAGTATGCAATGCTTGCCCTGCAAGGAAAGTTCAAGACAGTCTCGAGTTATTAATATTTATCATAAGTTTTCCACGTGATGTGCTTGATAATGACTACGAACAATAATTGGTACAACGACTATCTTTATGATTATTCCCGTAATGCACTGCTTTCAATTTCCACTTTTACATCTATGTGTATAAGATATTACCAAAAATATGATTAATGATTCTACGGTCCGTTTTTGCAACTTTACATGGAGGTAAAATAACAGTTTAATATGTAAATTTATATAAGCATTAACAATTTAAGCAATTCATGCATTGAACATAAAAAAAATCACTGAACACTGCAAGCTAACATCTCAACAATGTTCCTCAGTGTCAATTTAGATAACAACTAAGATACTGAACAGTAACATTACAGTGTCTCTGTTAACGTGCTCATTTGTCTAACATATTCAGATATCAAAACAATTTTTATGTGAACTCCAGGTGTCATAATGACAAGTCTGACTCGGACATATACTATTTAGTTAACAATGTGGTTACCAGATGGCAGCAGCTCACCTTTTCTGCCACCTCTCTGACCGAGGCCACACTGGTACCATACAGATTATCATTATACTGGCCAGCCTCAATAAACAAATGGTTTTGAATGTCGCGCTCCATCTGCTCCCTAGATTCCACAAAATGGTAGTCACGCCCATCTACCTCATAGTCACGTTTAGGTCGCGTGGTATCTGAATAATCCAAGCATAAACAGCAATTAAACAGCAACTTGAAGCTAGTAGTACAACCATTGCTTTCAAGCATCTCCTTTTTTTGTAATCCTTTTCCTGCTTGGATTAAGATTGAGTCAACAGCTTTCCTTCCCAGTGGTTAACAAAAAGGCTGTTGTCTCAATACAAATAGCTCTTCTCGCCTTAACCCTTTTACTTCAACTTGTGACCCAGAAGGATGCTGTCCCAATGCAAACACATCTCCTCTCCTTAACCGTTTTACTTCAATTTCCTGTTACTAGAAAACATTTCTGCTGTAACTTGCATGCAAGACCATTTATGATAGCCCACCCTAGGTCAACAGCTTTCCTTGGCAATGCGCACAACCCGTGCTAAGGAAAGCAATTGACTCAGTCATACTCTGGCCAGGAATACGTTAATTTATGGTCTGGTTTCTTTTGACAGATTTTGGAGAGGAAAGGGTTAAACATATCATGACACCCTTTTGTCCTCTTGAAACGTATTGGAAAACAGCTTTCTGATCAATCACAACTTTCAACAAGGCTAATTCTAGGTTCACTATATGCAGCACATGTTCATCCATAATGAGTCTGAATTTCAACCTGTTCATATTTGCAACTACTGAACTGTTCGTTGGAGACAGCCAGCAGCCGAGCAAGAGCAGCATTAATTAGCCAGTACACAAGTGTAGAATATGTAACTAAGGAAGTGATAAAAATGCCCCATATAAAAATTCATCTCCAAGCACCATACATAATGCATGAGGCAACTCAATTCATAGCAAGAATAGAATAGAAGGCTTTATTAACTTACGGGGAACACAGCTGCCAAACTTGTCTGGGAACTCGGAGATGAGGTCGTCATTGATGCGATCCTTGAGAGGGCCCAGTATAATGACAGGTCTGGTGTATTTTACTGAAAGATTACACAGCTCCATGAGACAGGCCTCAAATGAGACTCATAATACCAGGATTCCTAGAACTCAATGTTAAGATTTTTAATGGTTTATTAACTCATTCCACCCTGACAGAAGACCGAGTCAACAGCTTTCCTTGGCACTCTCTGGGCCCATGGCGCCCAGAGAGTGCCAAGGAAAGCTGTTGACTATGGGTATAAAATTTGGAATGATCTTCCATGCGAATTTCATCCAATATTTAAAAAAAATAATCCCTAAATTAGTAAAATACAATTAGCAGATGACATTTAGATATTAGCGGGAAAAATCATCAGTAGGGTGGAATGAGTTAAAGTATTATCCTTCTCCCTGTATTTTGTATTTGATTTAATGGCTAACTGGCAGCCTTGGTCACAATAAATTGACACACTTTCTGAGAAGCGGAAACACTTTTTGTTATAGCTTCTTTTTTATCTTTCTTTTTTAATGAAATACAAGTTAAGGCTGATGGCAGCCATATGCCCCACATTTTAAAAGAGTAATGCTGCCTTAGGGCCTTATATAGAAATTCGGACTACACATTTAGTACTACCATGTAGGGCTAGACATCATGGCTATGAATGGACTTGCCACGTCTTTAGTTCCTGAACTCTGTACTAAAGCTTACTTCTAACTTCTACTTTTGGCCCCAGGGCCCTTGGCCTCCTGGATGTGATGGCTTGCTATCTGAGGCATCCACTTATGTTAGGCTAAAGGGTAATAGACAACAGGGACAGGTCTACAGGACACCTACCACGTCAAGATCGGTCAGCCACAAACATTTCAAAATGGCTGCCTGCTATACTTTCTGACAAAGCCAAAAAATAAAAGGACGCTTAATCAAGATTGCTAATTAATTAGCAAAGGAAGGTTGATTTGCTACGGAGACCGTCGTCAGTGCACACTGATCAGGACAAGGTCAAACTTTTATAAGTTTTAGTTTGGCTGGCTGTTACACTTTCCGTAAAAGACACCAAAGAATATCTTAAAAGTGCTTAAAAACTTTTGACAGTGACAAAGGATGATAAGTAGCCACACAAACAAACAAAACGCTGCAGCACATCTACCATGCGAGCACTGTCTGCCATAATAAGATGGCTAGTTGCAATACTTTCCAAGATACTGCCCAAAGAAGGTCTGATGAGCTTAATGAACTTTGCAAATTAATGAATGAAGAAAAATAATTAGCCACACAAAATTATAAAAGGGCACCCCTAGTAGGTCAAGTCTGCCGCTATACTAATTTCAGAAGTCTAGGTATCATAGTTTCAGGGAAATGGTTCACACAAAATTGGGCAGCCAACCAGACACATGGAAGGACTGATGGTCGCATTACAATCAATGTACACCTCCCCCCCCCCCCCAAACACACACACTCAACGATTCAAACTTGTTTACTTGAATAATAACATGTACATACAGCAAAGATTACAGTCAACCGCACACACACACACAAAAATAATAAAATATAAAAAATACATAAATAAAAATGTAAAAAAAGCAAAATTACTAAAATTTGAACGTTCAATATTTGGTTGAGGAGACACACATTAAAACCCTTTGATAGGATGCTGGCATGCACGCCATCCCACCACTAAGTGATAATACAAAAGTGATCAGTAATACTGTAAAAAAAAAAAATATATGGACAAAATAAATATGCTATTAGGTCAGTTGGAGATACAAACAGAACAGCTAGGTATACTGCATGGGCAGCGGGATCAAAATGCACAGGTAAAGCTGATGTTCAAGAAACACTTGCTCCTATAACAAGTAAACTTCAAGCCAGTCTTGTTACACTAAAGATAAAACTCCATTATGTATTTGTGTCCAGATTATTTTGTATTCTTGCAACATCTGAAAGCTATAGACTTACATTCTTGCTGCACGACGGCCTCATACGACAGCACCGGCTCTTCACCCACTGCTGCTGAAACACACGATGACAATAAGTATGACAGCAACACTAACCAGAAAAATCTCTTTCATGTGACTTCTGTGACCCACTGAAAATTAGAGCTGGGTATCACTGAATAATGCTTCATGATATGATACATGATGATAGGATATGGTCATGATATCAGTCTCAGAATATGATCTGCTCATGCTGTCAATCTCATGATATAATCCATGATGGTAGAACATTGTCATGATATCAGTCTCAAAATATGATTGGATCATGCAGTCAATCTCATATCAGTCGCAAAATAGGATCTGATCATGCTGTCAATCTCATGATATAATCCATGATGGTAGAACATGGTCATGATATCAGTCTCAGAATATGATCTGATCATGCTGTCAATCTCATACTATAGTACATGATGGCATGATATTGTACTGATTTTTGTCTCAAAATTGATCTTCTCATGATATAATACATGAGAGTAGTATATGGTCATGGTGATCTGCTCATGCCGTCTATCTCATGATATCCCACATTATTGTATGATATGGTCATGATATCAGTCTCATAATATGACCTGACCACACTGTCAATCTCACGATATAATCCATGACGGTAAAATTGAGGACAATTTTCTGTATGACTGCATTCTTGAAAAACTGTAATTCAGTGTTTTTCTTGCCTTTTTTTCGGGGGGGGGGGGGGGGGCTAAAAACACACATTTATCAATGTGTAGTGTACCTACAGATTCTTAGTCTGTATTGTTTATCAGTACAATAAGGTTGAACTCTTCCCTGGTTACAACAGGACTGAGTCAGTAGCTATCTTGGCACACATTGGATGCAAATGCACCCAGTCCATGCCAAGGAAGACTATTGCCATAGGATATATCATCATGATAATTAATGTCTACAAGTCCCAGCAAAGCACTTTCTATTAAAATGAAATTTCTGTAAAAATTTCATAACAGATAACAATTTACATCCAGGCACTTTTGAGTGGGAAAGTGTCATCATCCACATATTGATGTTACTCACTTATCGCCATATTCAGTACTCAGCTACGATGAAAGTAAGAGATCCCTGAATTAAAAAGGACTTTCAATTGTAAATTGGTTCATGTCTCTTTATTTCATTGTCACTGTCTGGGGAGAGACCAAAGTCTGACCAAAGACAGAATTCAACTGTCACACAGCTCCGTCGTCTTCTCAGCCCACATGCGGAAATGAGAATTCTTTTTCTTTGGAGGGAATGGTGGGTAGACACTGTTCTTACACGTCTTCACAGTAAATGTCACCTCCTACAATTAGTTGCAGCTCTCTCATGCTGGCTAATCTCAGTGGAGTCCAGATGTATTCTAGAATACGGACTTCTATATTAACCCTTTCCCCCTTGAATTAAAACTGAGTCATCAGCTTTCCTCAGCATGGGTTGGGCACTGAGTGTCCAACCCATGCCGAGGAAAGCTGTTGACCTGGGTCATGTTGTCTTGACAGGTCTCATCTTCAATTCTCAGTGAAATTGTTTTTCATTGCTGTTGAAATCAGTTGAAAACACTGAAGCAGACGACATTTGACCACCAGCCGGTTTTGGCCAGTTTAAGGGGGAAAGGGTTAAGTCTGTCATGTACTTCCTGGGTGAACTGTCTGCCCAGGGTTTGGCTGGTCAATATGTTACAGTGGTCCCTGTTTTGAGAGACTGCCCCCAGGGCAGGTCAAAATGTGGTCTCTCAAAACAGGTGGCCTTTCATTAGAGGTATAATAACATGGAAAAGATAGCACAGTGTTCTGAGAGAGTGGTCCCCCTAAAAATATGCGGTCTCTCATTGGAGGGGTCTCTCACTACAGGTATCACTGTATTGATGTACACCTAAAAAAAAAATTTGAATCAAAGATCTGAATCAAATTTGGCATAGAAGATCCTCATGATGCAACCATGAGGTGACCAGCTATATAGGTTACTGTGACCTACTTTCATCAACTGACAGTCTACGTAAACTGTTCAATATTTAAGATAAACCAACACTTGGTCTTGAAAAGCCCATCAGTTGATAACTCTAATTACCAGTAGCACCATTAATAATTGCCAGAAGTTCACATCACTGCAACATCTTTGTAAGGGGGAGCTGGTAAAGGGCAGTTAATTACAGTGAGAAAATAAGAGTAATCTCTCCAGCCATGTCCTTTCATTGGCATGTTTTTACGATTCTGCCTTCAGCCATTAGTCCTGACCACTGGCATTGTATATATCTGTCCCCGATCAATACTTCTCATCGTAAATTTTGTGAGGGGATCAGACTAAAGCAGTCTGCAGGAAGACAGTCTGATTTAGTGGCCGCCATTTCTTGGCAGCGTGAGCCAACTGTGGATAGGTCTGTCCTCCGTGTGCCCTCTATGGGTTACTCACCCGCATTAACACTTTGACTGCTGGGTACCTCACCCCTCTTCTATAGACTTCATACTTGAACATATTTGTCCTGCACAGTCACATTCATTAGGATGTATTTTGATGCTGACTTTTGCAGTCATTACATTTGAAAAATCATTTCTTTCATTTATGGTCCTAAATTTTGGCAGCCCATTTTCCCTACACAATGACTCACTATGTCCTCACAATCTTTTAGTGAATTATAAGTCATTTGTAACTTTCACAAATATATGGTCTCGGGAGGTATCATTGGAAACCCAATTCTGCCCCACATTTTGTTGAGTCAGTCACACTAGGAGGTTAATAATCATCAAGCACAAACTGATTTGATGGCTTCCCGGCGTTAAAAAGGTCCACCATATACAGATGATGGGGAAATCTGTCTCAGTAGGCAATACCTCAGTGAAGGGATTACATGCTTATCATCCACCCAACTTGTGGCCTCTCCCCTCAAGCAGAATGTATGAGGCACTTGATACCTCGATACACCGAGGTACACAATAGGGCACACTATGCTGTACACGTCTCTTCACATCTCCCCTCCTGGAAACTCTCCAAATCATGACTACTTTGTCTGGCTGAAGTTGTAGTCATCGTCCCTATTGTCTCCGATAGTCATAGATGTACATTATCATAATGTGACTCACCCACAGATCAAAGTATGTCCACATCCACAGCCAAACCAATGACTGTCACATCTTTGGTACGTCATAAAAATGCAAGCTTTAAACTTTGGATTCCTTGAATCATAACTTTGTCTGATGATAACTATGGCTGTGGTAAAAATATACCCGTCAGGTTTTTTCCATCAGGTGCAATTCTTCTACTTCAGAATTTTTGGTATTTCATATGAACTCCCTCACAGAATCCCCGAAACGTTTTTGTTTTTTGTTTGTTTTTTTTTAAGAAGAACAAAAGAAAAAAAGCAATATTCCACATCGGGGAAGCAATTCTCATTTTGTGCTCGATAATGATGACAGGGAGATGGCTGGAACTGCTGCTAAATCTGAGTTTGCTTGTTGGAAGTGTCACAGTCTTGGGACCAAAGTGTATGTCCCTGATCTGGCCAAAGACTATGCCATTAAGACTGTGGTCACAAACTGCAGCAATGGAAAACAACCTCCCCACTCCTATCAACATTTCATTTGTACGATAGGTCATATATATCGTCACACTACATGCAGACAGTCAGCTATGTAGAACTTTCATAGCCATGCACAGTATGAGCATATCACAAGCACATCCTTATGCACAGTATGAGCATATCACAAGCACATCCTTATGCACAGTATGAGCACATCACAAGCACATCCTTATGCACAGTATGAGCATATCACAAGCACATCCTTATGCACAGTATGAGCACATCACAAGCACATCCTTATGCACAGTATGAGCATATCACAAGCACATCCTTATGCACAGTATAAATAAGACAGACATAGGGAAATCAACAATACACATGTACCTGTGGTAGGCATACATAGGAAGATCAACAATACACATGCACACATGGTAAGCATACACAGGAATTTTTTATGTAAACAACAGAAAGTCAACATGTCCATGTTGTATGCATATATAGGAAGATCAACATTGCACACTTTATATACATGTAAATCAACCATACATGTACATGTTGTATACATACATATGAATTTCATCAGTACACATGTACATGTTTTATATATGTATATATAAAGATCATGAGTACACATGTTCATGTTGTATGCATAGATATGAAGATCATGAGCACATATGTACATGTTTTATACATACATATGAAGATCATGAACACATATGTTCATGCTGTATACATGTATATGAAGATCAGCACACATGTACATGTATATACATACATATGAAGGTCATGAACACAGATGTACATGTATACATATATATAAAGATCAGCACACATGTACATGTTGTATACATATAAATGAAGATCATGAGCACACAAGTACATGTTGTATACATTATGAAGATCATGAGCACACATGTTCATGTTGTATGCAGCATCAGGCCCCTCACCCTGTCTATTTCATCACTCATGCATTTTTCAAACCACAGACCATACCATAAAGTGCGAAATTATGCTTCATGTCCTTGTGCAGAGGGTAAAGAAAGAACACACTGGGAAAAAAATTAATGTTTTTACACCAACAGACACACTTGCTTTGTCTGTACTAAGATTTTCCACGACAGTTTTTCTGTTAGAAGCAGGGCTTTTAAAAACCTTTAATTGTTATTTTGAAAAGAGGGTGAACTTTGATAGGTGGAAAGCATCTCTCTGTCTATTATTTTTCTCTCTCCCTCCCTAACCCTCTCAAATTTTAACCCTGTCACTGCCATTTGACCAAATTTGATGTAATCTGAATTGATGTAATGATACCAGGATTGACAGTATCTGTTTACTGACATTTCATTCAAGCACTAGCGCCTACAGTGGCAGCGACCAGAACCTTCCTCCGTGCACTCTGGGTGCAATGCACTCAAAGCAGGTTAAGGAAAGCTTTGGCTTGATCCCATTTGGATTTTGATACCACAAATAAGACGTAAAGAGGGGTTTAGGTACTTCAATTCTAAATGAGGCGTACCATAACGGGCAGGGTGTTTCCCTATGGACCACAAATCACAATGTACACAGAAATGTCAGCATCCTGTGAACTGTGAACTCAAAGTATACATTAAGCATACATAAAACTTGCATATAGTTGTAACCACAGCTGACACACGACCCACTAAAATCTGTGTCTGCTGAGTTGTCTGTGATCATGCTGAAAAGCTGTTTATATTTGAAAAAGTGCACAGTGACTTCAATTCAAAATTAGATGCATTTCTATTCATACATCAACTGTTGACCTGTTGCGTACATCTGATGACACATAAAGACAATTTGACAGCAAACTGTCGCCGCAACTTCAAGCAAACTGATCATAAAATATCAGGGTTTTTTTGTGGAAGTTTTGATATGCCATGTATTTTTTCTTTCGACTGAACAGAAAACCCTAGCAAAACTTTCTCTTTTTCTGTACCATTTCAGTGCGACATGTTAAATATTAAAACTAACTGCAGATGATTAGAATGAATTTTCAAAGATAGCATTTCCTTTCTTAGGTAATTTAAAACACATGACCAAAATATCTCTCGCGACACTTCGTTTCTCACCACAGAAATGACTGGTTAAAAATAACACATGTTGACACTTAACATGCAACATCTGACACAACTAAACATCAAGTATCAAAATTGGGTGCATAATAATGGCTGACCAGACAACAACAGACTAAAACTGTGTAACCATGGCAACCAGACCAGGTGTAACCATGGTGACAATACTACAAGATTGCAAAGTACCTGCTGGGGGAGGTGGGGAGCTGCGCAGTTGTCCATCTACAAATAAACAGTGGCACACCACCATGTTAGACGCAAACGTTTTATCCACTAAATTTGGCCACTTCACCCAGTCTTTCTTGACGTTCCATAAAAGATTTTAAATAGAGATACACACATACACTAGATCTAAACCTTTTTCGCCACCAAATTTGGCTGCTTCAATGCGTCTTTCCACATGTTCCAGATAAGATTGTATTCACTTTTTTAAAGCTCTTTTTAGTACAATAATGTACTGCAAGTAGACTTTCCTTGTGTACTTTTTTGGCAAGGTTGACTGAGGGGTGTCAACACTGACTCAGCTCACCAAGCCTTAGAAGGATCAAAACTTTCTGGAACAGTCCCTGTGACTTCGTATTCCACAACTTTTACTCATTCCCGTTTCCTTTAATAAACTTATCAAAGGTCATATTCACAATCCATGCTGCCTGTGTCAATATGACAAACTCACTTCTGTGTGAGTAGGTCATGATATATAATTTGATCAAAGTTTAGTTATAAAGTGTCACACAAATATTTTTGAACAAGAG
>OZ026621.1:31539485-31595033 GCA_964020975.1 Hermodice carunculata | reverse complement strand
TTAGAATTGTTTTTAGGTCATTTCTTTGCATCTTTTTTGACCATTAAAGGTACAGTAATATGGAGGGGATAGCTTTAATGGAACTTCAAATTCAGACTGATAATTTTGCTCTGACCCAATGGCCACCTGGTGTCATTGTACAGTTATACAGTGATGTGACTATCAACAAGTCCACCCTGCCTCTGGCTGTCATTCTCAGACCATCACTTTGTAGACAGTCTGGACTTTCCATAATGCTAGCCATCTCCTCTCCTGCACCTTGGCCTCATCATATATGACCATCTTTCTTCGTTTTTTTTCTTTCTTCGTTTTTTTTTCTTTCTTTTTTCTTTTTTTTTTGAGGGGGTGGGGGTGGGATGGGGGCTGAGGAGGGTATTTGAGATGATCTTATTTAGAAGTGGTAAACTGTACACGAACTCCCAAGAGTTGGAATTTACACATCGTGAGACAGCTTCACTCAATAGAATCAACTTATTTTCATATCAAGAATGAATAAACAAGATCTGCTTTCAGCATGACCTTTCCGTGAATCTAACAGTGCTGCCACCTGTGGGCCTGACCTGCAATGTAGAGGTTGCAAGCATAAGGTGTCAAACACTTCGGCATGTATTAACTCATTCCATACTCTGGTCACAGGCCTTGGTCAGTGGTTCTGGCACTGACTTAAGACCATAGGCATGTTGGTACTTGAATGAAAGCTCTTTCAATGAAGAATTTAAATATGCAATTGTTGTCTTAAATCTCTGTAAATATACGGAAAAATCGGGGACTGGTATGGAATGAGTTAAATAATATGACATTAGGAAGCACTCTGTGTTCCCTGTATCAAATTTAACTTGCAGGAAGCATCTTTTCAATGAAGTTATCATGCCTAATTATGCACGCATAAACTGTCAGTTCAAGATAACTTAGTAGGCAATGGCTCAAAGCAATACAAGTTATCCTTAACTCATTCCACCCTGATGACGCTTTTTCCCACTAATATCTAAATGTCGTCTGCTAATTGTATTTTACTAATTTAGGGATTATTTTTCAATATTTTGGATGAAACTTGCATGGAAGATCATTCCAAATTATATGCCCATAGTCAACAGCTTTCCTTGGCGCGCTCTGGGCGCATTGCGCCCAGAGCGCGCCAAGGAAAGCTGTTGACTCAGTCTTCTATCAGGGTGGAATGAGTTAATCACTGTTCAAGACCAACAGTTTGACTGCAAGCATAGATGATGTATCATTCCAAGCAACTCACAAGCCTTATTTTTTGTCATCAGGCATTAAGCATTGCTGTTTCTAATATGTAGAAGCTTATGAAATTATTCCACTGCGAAAACGTCTTAGGTATATAACAACGATGAAATAATCTTGGTGCTCATGTGAAAGGCATCTATGTCTTTTGACAAGATGTGAAGACAAGATTGACGACATTCTTTAAGACTGACCTATCTAGATCTGACCAGGCAAAATATTTGTCTCCACTAACAATACATATAGGTTGGTGTGGGACCATCAGATTGTCTTGTTTGTAGGTGCTCATGCCTTGTTCTCACTCAGTCACTCCATGCAATGATTTCTTTATAACTAGATGAGCACAAATCCTAATATTGTCTGATTTATGCCTAGGCTTCACGGAGAACTTGCAAGATTCACAGACCAGGCAGAAGGAAGTCAATAATTTACCCCTTATTCGTCTTTGTTTTTCCAGAACTATAATGCAGAAGACACAGTTGTTAGTCCATAGTTTTCCTTATTACATCATACCAAAGACTCTATTCCTTGTCAAATGGTCTCAGATCATGGAGGGTATTTCCTGAACATGACCAGTATGGCTTCACAGCTTACACTTTAATTAACAATTTGTCATTTTTCTCTCACTTTTTCCTCTTTTTTTTCTCTTAGTCTGCAATACATTTTCGGCAGGAGTTCATGCATTATAAAATATATACATGGAACCTTTTGATATTTTGTTATTTTAGTAGACATTATTTTATGACTTTTTAGATATCTTGGACACAGTGTAGGTGATAAATCAAATATATGTACACATATGCTGTAACAACTAAATATGATTGACATATAGTTGCAGCTGACCTGAAAGTGATTTTATACATTAGCCTATCCATGCAGATGAAATATAGCTACGGATACCTTTGGTAGGAGAGTCCCCCTCTATGTACATCCACGGTGTTCAATAAGTGACGAGTGAGTCAGCAAGGTACACAGGACGGCAGCCATGTTGATTGGGAGAAAACAAAACGCACATCAGACTGTGGTCATTAATACGACGCTCACACACAGCACATCAGTGGGCACAAAATGGGGCCTGTAATGTTAACCTGGGACATTTTGCTGTGTTTCTGGACTGACCTTTGATTCCCAGTAGACATTTAGTTGTCATATTTGCACATAGATAAACAAAACAAAACAAAACTAGAATTGTCAAAGACCAAAGATGACAGCAAAGTTTCTTTTATCTTCTAAAGTGATTTTGTCTAGGGATCATATGTGACTTTTTTCATCTTATTGGCTCGTGAAAGTTTTTATTTTTTTTGTTTTTGTTTTTCGGAGGGGGGGGGGGGGCTGAGGTGGTATTGATTTCTCTCAATGTTTCTTTATCAGACTTCTATTCTTTAAATCAAAACATCAGAAACTTTCTTTATGTCTCCCAGTCTTTTGATGTCTGTTGTAAAACACAAGTATAAAAAATGAACAAATTATTAAGAGAAACACGAAACAAAAGGCAAAGGCAAACAAAATCCAGTGACAAATAATATTGAGGGAGGAGGAATCAAGACCTGGATTGAAATGTTCGAAAAACTGGAAACAAAAAGTAGGCTGTTTGAGGCTACACATGTTTAAAATGCACATGAACCAAATCATGATAAAATTATATATGTACATATATATTAATCCTAATGTTAGAGTGTCAGCAGAATGAACATGAATTCTCTGTCTTTATGAATCACTAAATAACACTTAAATTTGCATAAATAATACAAATATTTTGGGAAAATGTGTACAAATGACATCAAGCTGAAGCAATTTTCTCAGGTATGAAGACTATTTGCACAGGAAAATGACATCCAAGTAATAATCGTACAACAGAATGATTACACAAGCAAAGAATTTAAAGTCCAGGCTGCACAGGTAACAGTATTACAGTGTATCTGTAACAGTATTACATTGTATCTGTACAGCTGATGGCATTTCCTGTCTCGTAATGTGCAGGTCATGCCAGGCATGGTCCTGTACACAGCAGCAGGGCATGGCTTCTGTACAGACTACTTCTCAGTGTGTATGCCTTACAGAACACACAGGCTCTTGTTATTTTACAAAGCCCTCATCTCTATACAGTCTACATACCATACAGGGACTAGTTTCTGTAAAAAGCCCCTGAGTCTGTACAGTCATAGTTTCTGTACAGAGTCCTTGTCCTGGTACAGTCTATAAACTATGCAGGACATGGTTTCAGTACAAAGAACTTGTCCTGGTACAGTCTATAAACTATGCAGGACATGGTTTCAGTACAAAGAACTTGTCCCGGTACAGTCTATGAGCTATGCAGGACATGGTTTCAGTACAAAGAACTTGTCCCGGTACAGTCTATGAGCTATGCAGGACATGGTTTCAGTACAAAGAACTTGTCCTGGTACAGTCTATAAACTATGCAGGACATGGTTTCAGTACAAAGAACTTGTCCCGGTAGTCTGTACACTGTACAGTCTATAAACTATGCAGAGTGTGGTTTCTGTATAAAGAACTTGTCCCTGTGATCTATAAGCTATACAGTCTATAAACTATGCAGACCATGGTTTCTATACAAAGCCATTAACCCTGTACTGTCTACATATCATGTAGGGTTTGGTTTTTGTACGAAACACCTGCACATGTACAGTCTACAAACCATGGGAGGCATGGTTGCCATACACAGCCCCTGTCTCAGCACACAGCCTACATCCCATGGAGGGCATGATGTCTGTACAATCTACAACCCACGGAGGGCATGGTGTCTGTACAGTCTACATCCCATGGAGGGCATGGTGTCTGTACAGCCTACATCCCATGGAGGGCATGATGTCTGTACAATCTACATCCCATGGAGGGCATGATGTCTGTACAGTCTACATCCCATGGAGGGCATGGTGTCTGTACAGTCTACATTCCATGGAGGGCATGGTGTCTGTACAGAGTCTACAACCCACGGAGGGCATGATGTCTGTACAATCTACATCCCATGGAGGACATGGTGTCTGTACAGTCTACATCCCATGGAGGGCATGGTGTCTGTACAGTCTACATCCCATGGAGGGCATGGTGTCTGTACAGTCTACATCCCATGGAGGGCATGGTGTCTGTACAGTCTACATTCCATGGAGGGCATGGTGTCTGTACAGAGTCTACAACCCACGGAGGGCATGATGTCTGTACAATCTACATCCCATGGAGGACATGATGTCTGTACAGTCTATATCCGATGGAGGACATGGTGTCTGTACAGCCTACATCACATGGAGGGCATGGTGTCTGTACAGTCTACATCCCATGGAGGGCATGGTGTCTGTACAGAGTCTACATCCAATAGAGAGCATGGTGTCTGTACAGAGCCCCCCTCCTCTACATGTCATCCAGCATTTAGGCACAAACAGCATGCAAGAGATCCACAGATATCTACAGTTGAAGGCTGCCACCCAAAACTCATCCAAGCACTGAAAGCTGTCAAAAGGGAAATGTATCTAAAGGCACACCCTAAAGCCCAAGAGCAGTGCATTGTCCTGTTAGCCTGATTCCACCCTAATCCTCCATGTCAATATGTAGTTAGACCATCTAGATTACACTCTTCCAAAATAAAGTGGTGCAAGTCTCAATTTAGTCTCCACATGTGGACGTTCCAATCATGAATTTTCCAAGCAAAAATTTCAATGAATGGTCTGCCTGAGACCACTGTAAATTTTCTTTGAGCAGAGTAAATTTTCTTTGAGCAGTGCCCTCAAAATTGTGTCCTTTGATTTCTGTCGCATGATTTACTCATACTGGACCCTCTGATGTCACATAGTAAAAATCTTGCTTGCCTCTAAATCTTCCTTGTTGTGTTTCAAAAGAAAACGTGACTGAAGAATTTCGGAAATAAACATACACAATTTCATCTTGCTGAATGTACTACTGTAAACAAACAAAATCTTATTTCTCATGAACTTGCTGTTATTCTAACTCATTCCATACTAAGTTGGTCAAATCTTCAGTCTGTGGTTATCGTACGGCCCAATAAACATTAACCGCACTCTACCTGCCTTGGTAGCATGACTGGTACAAAGCAAACACCACCACGATAGCCTTCAGCATGATCTTGCCAGGCAATGCAAAAACCATCATGATAGCCTTCAGCATGATCTTGCCAGGCAATGCAAAAACCACCATGATAGCCTTCAGCATGATCTTGCCAGGCAATGCAAAAACCATCATGATAGCCTTCAGCATGATCTTGCCAGGCAATGCAAAAACCACCATGATAGCCTTCAGCATGATCTTGCCAGGCAATGCAAAAACCACCATGATAGCCTTCAGCACGATCTTGCCAGGCAATGCAAAAACCATCATGATAGCCTTCAGCATGATCTTGCCAGGCAATGCAAAAACCACCATGATAGCCTTCAGCACGATCTTGCCAGGCAATGCAAAAACCACCATGATAGCCTTCAGCATGATCTTGCCAGGCAATGCAAAAACCATCATGATAGCCTTCAGCATGATCTTGCCAGGCAATGCAAAAACCATCATGATAGCCTTCAGCATGATCTTGCCAGGCAATGCAAAAACCACCATGATAGCCTTCAGCACGATCTTGCCAGGCAATGCAAAAACCATCATGATAGCCTTCAGCATGATCTTGCCAGGCAATGCAAAAACCACCATGATAGCCTTCAGCACGATCTTGCCAGGCAATGCAAAAACCACCATGATAGCCTTCAGCATGATCTTGCCAGGCAATGCAAAAACCATCATGATAGCCTTCAGCATGATCTTGCCAGGCAATGCAAAAACCATCATGATAGCCTTCAGCATGATCTTGCCAGGCAATGCAAAAACCATCATGATAGCCTTCAGCATGATCTTGCCAGGAAATGCAAATATCAATGGCTGCTTTCAGTAGATTTTTGGCAGGCAATGCAAAAACCAGTGACTGCCATCTGAATGATCTTGCCAGGTAATGCCAAAACCACCATGACTGCTGTTCCCTTGGGAATCTCAATATTTGAATGAGAGGCCACATGATGATGAATTTGTATATGCTAACTGAATGCCATTTGAATTGAATCTGTTAGTACAGAAAATCTGTAACCAGCATGGAGTGAGTTAGTAACTAGTTCTACGCTCTTTCAAAATGCCACTATTCTATTATTCTAGGTGACAAAAGAAGGTGTATACAAAAAAGAAAAAAAAAATTCTGACCCCTCTACAGGAAGCCAAGGCACAAAGTGTATGAAGAAATGAAAGAAGGGCAGAACAAAAAGATTCAAATGGGAAAAGATTAGGTGACAAGAAGTCAAAAGAGAGAATAAAGTCTATGCAGTTAAAGCAGTAGTAAGTCTCAGACCTGGCATTGGATAGGTTCGATCAAGCGTTCTTGCTGAAAGAATAAAATATTTTAACGTTTTATGATGCATGTCTCTGCCAGATCTTTTGTTTTTCTGAAAAGATCTTGTTCATGAGAAATAAGCATAGATTTCGGCCATACAACAGAGGTTGCAATACACAGGCGGGATGGATGCACAAGTGGATTTAGTACATCTTTCAGCCTCTCTTTCCACGTGCCACTGCATCATAACAGAACATACAAGCATCGGACATCTTAAACACAGTCACATACAGGACAGAAGAGGTCAGGCACCTACTCAATACATATTTCTGACTGTCCATAACAAAGTCAGACACTCCTATGGAACTGTCAAGTCGAGATCATAATATCATAGCATGTACCAACAATGGTTACACTAACACAAACGAATAACATAAAATTGGTAATACAATCAGTGTATGATATTCCAGACTGACATATACCACATGGAACAGATGCCTTGCATTTCCATACATTTACCCACACACAACTTGTTTTTGTTTGTGATACATTATGACCCTTCACTTCACCCATCATGCACACTTTGAAAATGTCACACTGCATACACACAAAAATGTCACATTGTATACATACAAAAATGTCACACTGTATACATACAAAAATGTCACATTGTATACATACAAAAATGTCACACTGTATACATACAAAAATGTCACATTGTATACATACAAAAATGTCACACTGTATACATACAAAAATGTCACACTGTATACATACAAAAATGTCACATTGTATACATACAAAAATGTCACACTGTATACATACAAAAATGTCACATTGTATACATACAAAAATGTCACACTGTATACGTACAAAAATGTCCCATTGTATACATACACTCACAATCCCCTCCTTATAAATACACATTCCCTTTCAAAATTTAAAAACAAAAAAAATGTTCTGTGTCTATCCTTATTGTGTAACATTCAACATATAGAAATAATATTTTTGTCATGTGTGGTACAGCACACAAACAAAGTGGACTTTGGAAAATCTGCTGATTAAAGACGGAAAAGGGATTTGTCACGTCACTTACATGACCTGACAGCAACTGAACTACTGTAAATTGCTTCATTTTTGTGTGTTTACAGTTTCATGGATTTTGAATTTCTGACATTACACTGAACTTCAAATTTCACTGTTTTGGGCATGGTTCCATTGCAAACTATGTTAAAATACTATTGCACTGTGTTTTTATTTTCACGGTTTTGGGCCATCATCAAAACAAGTCAAATTAAGAATACAGCAAAATTAAAGCAATTTACAGTAAATCAAAATTAATTTCCAAGATGCTTCATTTCCAAAAAGAAACCATTTCTGGAGAAGTTCTGAGGCATTAATAGGGCCTGCCTAGAAAAGCTCTTCATAAGTGGTGCCATCTTGTGGCTCCTCTGTTTCTACTCTTACCCTGTTACAACACAGTACCAGATTCAGTCTAATTGTAACACTCCAATGTGTCAAGCTCCATGAACCTATATTTCAAAAATTTGTTCAAGCATACTTGATCTCTATGATCTAAAAACTCACGTTCATCTGCACTGATATCTTCACTACCACTCTGGTCTTTGCTCTTCATGAATGGAAACTTCCGACTGAATGAAAAATTCTTCTTTCGTTTTTCATTGACAGTTTGCTGCAAATGAAAGGAATTCACAAAATTACAAATTATACACATTTAAATGTTTCTTAAGCTTGCTCATCCAAAAATACTGGCAGTTGACATTAAGTCTCCCTAGTGTACATTAACTCTCCCCTGCTCAAAGTACACACCAGCACCTGGCTGTAATCTGTCATCTGCTTCAATGATTTTACTTATATTCCGTGTTAATGTGAAACAATTTTGCCGAGTAATTTGCCACACAGATACAATATATGTACATAATATGTACGTATGTTTTCACATACATACATACAAACATACACGATTTCATAACTGACAAACAAAAAGTTACCTTCTCTTGCCCTCGACCAGAGAATTTGACATTCTTTAGCCGTGCTCTTTCCTTTCTCTCCACCCTACAGTAACATACATGTAAATACTTGGTTACCACAATGTGAAGACTGCCACAGTATAACATTTTTCATCTGTAACTACAACAGCAAAGGTTTTGGTGACCTAATGGAGCTTGAGTTTTCACTTTCAAATAATTCTTCGTACTTTGTGCCACAGATAAAATAGTGGCATGATGGCAAGTGAGTAAATGTAACTGCACCTTAACATCCCACTTCTGTATTGCTATCCATACAATCAAATACCGCAAAATGTATTTTCTGCATAAAAGACTGCCTGTGTACTGCTTATTTGCCCAGACAGCTCTAAACCACATCAATGAAACTTAAAAGTTGTCAGCTGTATTATCCATCATTCATGGGTACGTACCACAAAATTTTATTCTATTTCATAGGAAGGCTGAAATGATAAATTTCCTGGCATTTTTGTCATGTGGCCAACCACACGATGACAGGATTTGTCAACTTGGAACTTATTGTGATAATATAAAAATTCTGCCAGTTTTGCCAGTGACATGCGTAGCACTAAGCCACAAATCTGGTTATAGTGGCAGGTTACATCTAATCCACATCGGATACGTGTTCTCTTCCACTTAAATGCACCGTGCAAACAATGTTGACACGAAGCTGTCTGTAATGTAACAAGACTAATGTCACCTCAGTTTAGGAGTCAACTTGGAACTTATTGTGTTAATATAAAAATTCTGCCAGTTTTGCCAGTGACATGCGTAGCACTAAGCCACAAATCTGGTTATAGTGGCAGGTTACATCTAATCCACATCGGATACGTGTTCTCTTCCACTTAAATGCACTGTGCAAACAATGTTGATACGAAGCTGTCTGTAATGTAACAAGACTAATGTCACCTCAGTTTAGGAGTCCGTACTCTTGTACATTGTCATGTAATATGAGCAATATCACCTCTGTCTGAGGGTCATTACCCTGTGACATTGTCATATTATCATGTAACAAGACCAATATCACCTCTGTCAGTGAGTCAGTATCTTTTTACATTGTAAGGTTGCATGACCAATAGCACATTGCCAGAGACTCACTCTCCCTGATCATTGTAATGTATCCTCTGTCAGGGTTACTATCCTTTACATTGTCATGTAACAAGACCATTATCACCACTCTCAGTGAGTCAATAACCTTGTAAAATGTACCCAGCAATATCACCTCAGCCAGTCTGCCAATATACTCGATACTGTAATGTAACAAGAGCAACATCACTTCAGCCAGTGAGTCAATATCCTAGTACATTGAAATGTAACAAGAACAGTACATGTCATTTGTCAGTGAACCAATATCCTTGTAAAATGTAACATGAACAACATCACCTCTGTCAGTGAGTTAATATCCTTTTATGATGTCATGTAACAAGACCAATATCATCACTGTCATCGAGTCAATATCTTTACTTATTGTAATGTAACCCGTCACAGAATCCCTCTCCTTTACATTGCCCCGTAACAAGACCAATATCACCACTGTCAATGAGTCACTATCTTTGCTTATTGTAATGTAACAAGAGCAATATCACCTGTCACTGAGTCAATAACCTTGTAAAATGTAACATGAACAATATCACCTTAGCCAGGAAGTCAATATCCTTGCACATTGTCATGTAATGAAGAGCAGTATCATCTGTGTCAGTGAGTCAATGACATTTTATATTTACAAAACATTTTCCCTTAGGTTAGCTCTGGGATATATGACCAATGGAGTTTTTTGAGCGTAACTGTAACATATAACAGATTTTACATGTCAAAGAGTTCGCTGTTCTGCAGTGCCTTGTAGTGAGCTTTCTCTAAACCATCTACCTGCAGCCACCCTTTTTGTTGAAATTTTTCAAATTCCAGACTCATTAATCGTCATTTGAATATAAAGCTAAAAATGAGGACAGACCGTTTTTTGCTAGGTATTATGGCGAGCCCTTCGTCGTCTCCTTCAGGTAGCAGTTTCCTGGCTTGCCACCACTCGTCATCGCTGGCGTTGGTGACGTGTAAAATGTCCCCATACTTAAAGGGCAGCCCTTTGCTTGGTAGGTCACTGTCCTTAGTGGGGTCATAATCAAAAAGTGCTCTGGAATGGACAGCAGATGAGAAGGCCTCAATACAGTATGCAGTGTCTTTTAAATTCTCTTACTGAAGATGCTTAATACATGCAGCTTGTACTTAATTCTTCACTGAAGCTACCGTTATGCACAAAGAAAAGAAATAATAAAATGCCTTGAAAAACTGTGCCATATAAATTACTGAATTTTAAAAATAAGGCTTGATTAATGGTCAGCCAATTAAATATTTAAGTTAACTGTCTTTCATAACAGAGCTCTGTATAGTCTACGTAGTGTAAATTAAGTACAAATATTGCTTTTCAACACAAAAATAAAAGTGAATTTGTTGAATTGTGTACTTTCATCAACTTCTGCTTGGCAACAAAAATACATTTTAACTCTTATCAAATAGTAATGTGCAAAAACTTATCAAAAAATTTAATTCCAATAAAAAAAAACAATCAGCAATTTACTTATTTTCAAAGCTTTCACTAAAATTGGAATTTCTTTAAATTAATTAATTGTAAATCCTGATTTTAACAATTCCATAAAAAATGCAAGTTTTCTCCACTCTGACACACAAAATGTCAGAACTGCCGGCAAAAAAGGTTAACAAAATGTATCCTCACTCTATTAATCAGATTAAAATGTGTAAAACGGAACAGCAAAATTAAGATTGTATGGTACATGTAAGGTTTAGAAGGCAATCTTATCTGCTATAATGTGGCCATGCATGTCCACATGAGATCTGTCTTCTATCAGTTCCCACTGAGATCAAGACTCTCGGAGCCTTGATCTCAGGTTCACATGGATTCACCCCTATGTCTGTGCATACTATCATGTAGTACTCTCCTCTGCCACTAGATGGTGCTGTTGCATACAGGAGGGAAATGTGGGAGCCAGTGCGTCATCACATGAAGGCAATCAATATCAAGGCTGTACAAATGGTCCATTTTGCCTGGGTCCACGTTTAATGAATATAGACACCTTGCCCACCTACCTGACATAAAGTGTGCGTTTCTGGTTGGTTTTAAGGCTGCCCGTGCTTGTGTTCATCATCTGTTCACGCAAGTCATGGATTTTAGCCTCAAAGCGGTTGTACTCTAAATAAAAACAAAGTACAGACGTTATGTTGTGGCCCCGACATTCAGGGTGGTATAGGTGCCACAGAGCTGAGGTGATGAAGCAGAATGTGTAATCTGATCGTCTGTGCTTAGTCGGCAATAAAGTCAGTCTCTCCTACCAGCATCCTATGGCCAGGTCCTCACCCAGTGCTGATTGTGACAATCTGAACAAATCAAACCATGCAGCAGATGATTAAAATGTCTGTGGCAATGTGTCCAGAATCCGTGATGGCACTTTAGAGGGGACGGCATCTGTACCGGCCCTGCCTCTGTGTCTACCCATGTGACAATAATTCATGCAGATTTCTCAATGATATTGTCTCTAGGCCTGTAGTGTACAGCACATCAGAATCAGTCAATCCCAAAACCAAGCTTTGCTGTAAAAAATTCCAGCTCAGCATTACTGTGTGTTGTGCCTGCTAACGTCTGAAGCAGAATACTAGCTTGGCACAGACTATGCCTAGCCCTGGTGGGTAATTCATTAGACCAACCAGACTCTCTCCCCCCCATACTGGCTCCTACAAATCTCACATGGTTACACAGGCTGCATCTAGCCATACAAAAAAATACTGTCTTCCAATGACAACTCCCTCTGCTGTGTGGCTGCTTTGTTAATTATACTAACACATACAATGTTTGGTAACCATCAGATAATCTAGAAATGGCTCATATATGAATAGCTGTGGTCTGGCAGCTTGGCATCGTATTCAAAACACTATCCCACATCCACAAACAGGAGATGTCATATCTATCGGCCATTGCATAATATCCCACCCCTGACAGCTGGGATTCTCATACTGCATTTTACATTCATCCAGTTGCCCCCCCCCCCCCCCCCCCCCATGAGCAATGTGTGTCTTTTTAGGAGACCTCTGCAGGTGACATAGAGAATCGATACAATGTGTCTGTCTGTGGTCCTTGTTCCTTAACCCTATTCCTCTACAGCCAAATATATCTATCATTATGCTCTCTTCGCATCGAACTCTCCACTTATCCACACATAATCTGGAAATACTGAAAAAGCTGAATGAAATTTCCAAGCTATGAGACTACCATTTATTCCTCATAAAATATTCCGAGAAAATATTTAAATGTGGCCAGATCCTCTGCCTGTTGATACAGATTCAACAAAGTGGGTGAATGTTTTTACATATACTGTATACCTGGTTTTCATTCACCTATATACACAACAGAGATTTCCACAGGACTTGGTAAAGTATAGTCTGGCTATCAACTTCTAATGAAACACTTAACCCCTTCCAGCTCATTCCCCCATAGGTGCCCAAATGTAAATCATAGTCTGCTGGAATGTTTTTTTTTTTTTTTTTTACCTAAATCTCATATTAACAGAAATATTATTGCTGAGAATTGTTCAGTAGACCTATCATTATGACATGTCCAAGGTCAATAGCTTTAGTAATGAAAGCTATGTACTCAGTCTTACTCTAACTTGGAAAGGGTTAAGTCACAATATTATCTCAGAATCACTTTTTTGAAAGAGACTTCAAAGTTGTCAGACTTTTTCAGAGTGAAAAAGATTAGATTGGACAACTTAACTGTTGAAATCAAAACATTTGGATCAAAATAGACCCAACTTAAATAGCAGAGTAAAGATACATCCCTGTAGCATGTGGGTCACCTGGTCTCACTTACACCCCTGCAGCTTAAGGGTCACTTGGTCTCACTCACACCCCTGCAGCTTGAGGGTCACTTGGTCTCACTCACATCCCTTCGTTTTACTTGCACCCCTGTAGCTTCAAGGTCACCTGGTCTTACGGCCCAGAATCATGAGGGTCACCTGGTATTACTCACACTCCTGTAGCATGAGGGTTACTTGGTCTTACTTATACCCCTGTTGAATGGCGGTAATCTGATCTCACTTACACTCCTGTAGCATGAGGGTCACCTGGTCTTACTTATACCCCTGTCCAATGAGGGTCACCTAGTTTCACTTACACTCCTGTAGCATGAGGGTCACCTGGTCTTACTTATACCCCTGTCCAATGAGGGTACTCTGATCTCACTTACACTCCTGTAGCATGAGGGTCACCTGGTCTTACTTATACCCCTGTCGAATGAGGGTAATCTGATCTCACTTACACTCCTGTAGCATGAGGGTCACCTGGTCTTACTTACACTCCTGTCAAATGAGGGTAATCTGGTCTCAATTACATGCCTGTAGCATGAGGGTCACCTGGTCTAACTTAGACTCCTGTAGCATGAGGACCACCGTTTTTACATCCCTGTTGACTGAGGGTCACTTGGTCTCATGCCTATGTGGTATGAGGATCATGACACGGTGGTTGTTTAAATAATTTTTCATTTCAGTTGAAAGCTCACAACTTTGTTCCATCATCAATTGTTATTTCTACTTTTCCTTCCTTTTTTTTATATAGCATGCATGCACATAATTTTGGCCAGTCAGTATGACACTACAAAAGAGATGCAGCTAAAAACAAACATATGTGATACAATGTACTATCAAAGCTTTCTCCCCTTCAATCACCCAAAAGTACCTGGACATAAATTGTGGTCTGCCTCAATTTCTTTACTTAAATTTCAGATCAATGGAATTTTTTTCAATAGTGTGCCTCTGTAAATTGCCATCTGCCTAAATTTTTTTGCTCACATTTCTTGTCAACAGAATTTTTTCCTGTGACAACTGTTAATAAGATCTATTATCACAGCAGCATAACCCTGGTCAACAGTAATTGAAAGTTGCTGACTCAGTGGTACTCTGAGCGGGAAAGGGTTAACTAACTCCACGCTCTGGCAGCCGAGACCTTCTTTACAATTCGTGGTGTTTGCATCACATAGCATGTCATGCTGCAGCTGCCTTCGTGGTACCTGTAGCATGACTTGCCAGACAATGCAAAAATTACCAACTTTACACCCAGTTTGTCAGTTCTTGATGAACACTTTATATGCCAAATAAGCTGAAATCTCACACACACAGACTAGAGCAAGTTAATATTACTACTATAGAAATAGAAAGTGCAAAATATTACAGACACACAATAACTTAAAGTTAATATTTGTTACTATAGAAATAGAAGTTCTGTCTTATGACAATAAAGCCAGCAAAATACTGGTTTAGCGCTATCAGCTTAACTCACTAATCTGATTGATTTGAATTTAAAGAATATTTGCCGCTATTTGACATTGTTACCATGGCGACAGACTGTAGATATCTGGAATTCTGTTCCCTCCATGATGCTATTAGTGAAGATGGATGCATGCGTTGGTTCTTAGATCAGATAAACACCTCCACAAAAAACTCTTGCAAGTGAGACTCTTACTAATCAGCAGACTTCCTCTGATCACATGTACACACATTTACCTGTCAACTTTAACATTTACCTGTCCTTAACTCATTCCACCCTGATAGAAGACCGAGTCAACAGCTTTCCTTGGTGCACTCTGGGCACTCAGAGTGCACCAAGGAAAGCTGTTGACCATGGGCATATAATTTGGAATGATCTTCCATGCAAGTTTCATCCAAAATTTTGGAAAATAATCCCTAAATTAGTAAAATACAATTAGCAGACCACATTTAGATATTGGCGGGAAAAAGCGTCATTAGGGTGGAATGAGTTAATGTTTTTGACTGATTTAAATACATTAATGAAAACAATCTGAACGAAAGTTGCAAGTTCTCCCAGGATATTCAGCGGTACATCAAAGGTTTTCTTTGGCTCAGATTGGACAACCCAACCTCTGCCAAAGAAAGCTCTTTAAACCAGTTAAAGGAAAAGCTTAATAGGACATCATCATAAGTGAGCTACCACTATCTAAGGAAAATTTATTGTGTGCATATTATGTCTACTGCATCAAAAAGTTCATGACATAATAGATACTATTAGATTTTCAGTCTCTGGCTTGGCATAATTCATGACTGAAGCATGCAGCCTGACCCGCAGCTTCTGAGAAACATACTATTGATAACATGCAATATGTTGATGTTATGGGCACTGCCGTGCCTATGAAAACTATCTCTTGATATCACTCTCTCGTGAAATGATAATAATGGAGTTACATGAGGAGGAATGACGGCCACTTACAGCTGTGAAGCCAAACGAAGTGAATTGGTGATGTTAATATTTGATGAATAAATATTATGAACCTTTTGTATTATTAGGGTGTTATACATTAGATATGTACATGTATATACATATGGCCTTTGGTTTTAGTTTTATGAACTTAAACGTGAAACAATAAATTCACTGACAATCAGTGACACAAATAAATATACAATGTAATCACAGGGCTGACATTTCAGTCCTATGACCTTCAAAAATGAATAAGGTCAAAGTAATGCATCAGTGAAGGCTTTCATCAGATACATGTTTTTTTATTTATTAATTCATTC
Source organism: Hermodice carunculata (assembly GCA_964020975.1). NCBI lineage: Eukaryota > Metazoa > Annelida > Polychaeta > Eunicida > Amphinomidae > Hermodice > Hermodice carunculata. The sequence goes on along the minus strand of OZ026621.1, from coordinate 31,578,846 downwards.
CATTTTCTATTCAACAAATTATTTACACATCAGTACATAATGCGCTGTCATGTTATGACCTTGACCTTCACTCAACTTCTACACAATATGCAGTTATTTAACATTTTTAACTGGCAAAATATTTTCACCAAAGTATTAAACAAAAAACCTGGCACATAAAGGGTAATGGATATCATTATAACAATCATCCAATATTTACAATCATTAAGTCACCTCTGAAACACTCTTTTATTTTCCCGGCCTAATTGCACCTCATCCCAATGTACCAATATCTCTAGTATGTTTACAGGGCTGCTTCCAGCAACAGTTGAGTAATACTCTAGGGTGACGGTTTCTGCTAGATGACTGTTCAGTAATGGGCAATGTTTGTTGATGCCTTTGTGATGAAGGATCTCCCAGAGAGAGGATGGCAGCCCGGACAGACAGCCGACAGAGAGCAGACTGACAGCCAACAGATAGCAGAGAGACAGACAACAGAGAGCATAGGGACAGCTGACAGGCAGCAGAGACAGCTGACAGACAGCTGAAAGAAAGCAGACAGACAGCCGACACAGAGCAGCCAGACAGCGGACAGACAGCTGACTGAGACCGAACAGACAGCTGACAGAGAGCAGACAGACAGCTGACAGAGAGCAGACAGTTGACAGTGAGCCACAGTGAGCCGACACAGAGCCGAGACACAGCTGACAGAGTAGACAGACAGCTGACAGAGAGCAGACAGACAGCTGACTGAAAGCAGAGAGTGGACAGACAGCCCACAGAGCTGACAGAGAGCAGACAGACAGTAGACAGAGAGCTGACAACAGCTGACAGAAAGCAGACAGACAGCAGACAGCTGACAGAGAGTAGACAGACAGCTGACAGAGAGCGAACAGACAGCTGACAGAGAGCAGACAGTTGACAGTGAGCCACAGTGAGCCGACACAGAGCCGAGACACAGCTGACAGAGAGTAGACAGACAGCTGACAGAGAGCAGACAGACAGCTGACTGAAAGCAGAGAGTGGACAGACAGCCCACAGAGCTGACAGAGAGCAGACAGACAGTAGACAGAGAGCTGATGACAGCTGACAGAAAGCAGACAGACAGCAGACAGCTGACAGAGAGTAGACAGACAGCTGACAGAGAGCGAACAGACAGCTGACAGAGAGCAGACAGAGCCGACACAGAGCAGACAGACAGCTGACAGAAAGCAGACAGAGAGTGGACAGACAGCTGACAGAAAGCAGACAGAGTGGACAGATAGCTGACAGAGAGCAGACAGACAGCTGACAGAAAGCAGACAGAGAGTCAACAGACAGCTGACAGAGAGCAGAGCAAGAGAACAGACAGCTGACAGAGAGCAGACAGACAGCTGACAGCAAGCAGACAGAGAGCCAACACAGAGCAGAGACACAACCGACAGAGTGGACAGACAGCTGACAGAGAGCAGACCAACAGCTGACAGAAAGCAGACACAGTGGACAGACAGCCGACAGAGAGTGGACAGAGTGGACAGACAGCTAACAGAGAAGAGACAGACAGTTGAAAGAGAGAGGACAGACAGTTGACAGAGAGCAGACATTGAGCAGAGAGAGAGCAGACATACAGTTGACAGAAAGCAGACAGACAGCTGACAGGGAGCAGACCGACAGCCAACAGAGAGCAGACAGAGTTGACAGACAGCCCACAGAGAACGTCCACCTTGATCCTCTGCAACCATATGCTGCTCGACCATTGCTACTACTCTGACCACTTGCTTTTTGTTCACTTTTCCATACTGAGGACAAAATGATTTTACACAAACACACTTCAATACATATAGGTATATTTACACCCCTTAAGCATCTTAATAACCACACAGTTCACTATACAAAATCCATCCACAACAGCTAAAAAAATGTAGATCCTAAGTGTAATAATCAATTCTACCACTCGTTTGAAAACTATCAGATATTTTGGGGGTTCTTTCTTTGAAAAAAAAGGGGGGGGTGTGTGTGCACTTATTGGGGAGTGTGTGCTTATATGATGAATACAGCATATACACATACACATCATTAATACTTTAACACACATATACATATATATTTAAATACACACACATATGTGTGTTTGTGTACACATACTGATTTCTGTCAGTTTGTGAGTTTCAACCAACAAACTTAGCTGAAACATTATTATCATACTGACGTAATTATGACACTGGTCATGTCTCCATGCTACACACCTGGAATACAGAAGAGTCTCTTTAGCCCATGAATTAGTGACATAAAAACTTTGAGAATGTGAACTCCTGACACATATACGGACTCAATAAATTTAGTGCTGCTGATACGGAGCAGTCTAATGGAGCTGATACTGAGCAGTCTATATGGCTCATACCACTAATGTCTTCAGCTGATACTGAACAGTCTATATGGCTCATACCACTAATGTCTTCAGCTGATACTGAGCAGTCTATATGGCTCATACCACTAATGTCTTCAGCTGATACTGAGCAGTCTATATGGCTCATACCACTAATGTCTTCAGCTGATACTGAGCAGTCTATATGGCTTATACCACTAATGTCTTCAGCTGATACTGAGCAGTCTATATGGCTTATACCACTAATGTCTTCAGCTGATACTGAGCAGTCTATATGGCTTATACCACTAATGTCTTCAGCTGATACTGAGCAATCTATATGGCTTATACCACTAATGTCTTCAGCTGATACTGAGCAGTCTATATGGCTTATACCACTAATGTCTTCAGCTGATACTGAGCAGTCTATATGGCTTATACCACTAATGTCTTCAGCTGATACTGAGCAGTCTATATGGCTCATACCACTAATGTCTTGTAAAGTTACATAACAGACGGGTCAACAGCTTTCCTCATTGCACTTTGGAACATGTGTTAAGGTCTGACAACACACCGGGTCCCCCCCCCATACTTGCAATGCTTAAAGTTAGATTGAATGTAAATATTAACTAATGAATGAACAGTACTCTTCCTATGCTTTGGTATATATACTGCAAGCCAAGCCCCCCAGCCCCACCCCCTCTTGATAGACCTCTCCAATGAGAGATCACCTGACTAAAATGACCACCTTTTAAAGATTTTGGTAAGAGATGTTTCATTATGTTGAAAGGCATAATCCAAGTCCACTCTAGCTTTTATTTATTCTTCACCAGGCTGATCAAGTCATGATTATGGTCTTATTTGCCTTGCCTGATAAAGTTATGATAACTGTCTTTTTACTTGCCTTCCACAGTTCGTCATGATCACTTTTTAACAAGCCCGCCTCCCCTGATAAAAGTCCTGATCAGTTTTCTACTTGCCTTGTCTGACAAAAGTCCTGATCAGTCTTTTACTTACCTCAACTGATAAAAGTCATGACTAGTTTTTTACTTGCCTTGCCTCATAAAGATCATGATAAGTTTTTTACTTGCCTTGCTTGACAAAAGTCGTGATCACTGTCTTTTACATGCATTGCCTGGTAAGTAATGAACACTATATTTTTACTTGCCTCATGTTACAAAAGTCATGGTGACTATGCTGTTACTTGCCTCACAGCTCACACTCTTATTGCTTTTGTAGCAGATTGTACTGAATGACTTAAACCAGAAATCTCCTATTATCCAATGGAATGCAAGTACAGTAGTTTACACGCATTCCGCTAATGCATTGACATGTTCATAATTTTTTTCATTACTATGTGGGCTTTGCTGAATATTTAGCTCAAACGAGGAGCCGATACTCTGAGAGATATGTATGGGTACAGGTTCTGAAACATGTTCTGAGCAGTTGCCTGCTGAAGACCATTCACTTTATTTGGGCTTATACACCCTATGTCAAAATTCTACAGAAGAATGTGACAATAGTACTTCCATATATATATATATATATATATATATATATATATATACATATATAGGTTAGACAGAGACAGGTGAGCTTGTGGAGTGTAGAGAGTTTGAACTAAGGAATAAGGTAATGACTACCAGGAAAGTGGTTCTGGATGAAAAGACACAAATACAAACCAACGTGGCTAAACATTTTGGTACAGTAGTGAGGCTCTTTCAATGAACAATATATATCAATAAGCAAATTTCATCTTGACTCTCGGTAAATATACTGGTCAGAACACATGAAGAGACTGAGGTAAAACAATGGTCCTACCTTCTGGGTTGTACTTGGCAACTATTTCCACTGCATCTCCTGCACCTTTGAGAGCTGCCGCTGCTTGTTCATGTGTGGCCATACGCAAGTCTATGCCATTCACCTGTCAAAGAAATAATTAAGTGTAGATGGTTGTCCCAGTGGCTGCTACAGGCCTGTCATTGGGATGCTAGCCCTATGTCACTTTATGCCCTTGTCCATGTGCATCCAGAATAATCTTAACTGCTACATATCAACTTCTTTGCTGTAAATCCTGCACGAAATTAAATACATATAAATGGCTGTTACATATTTAATGATTTTTCGATCAAACTCACAATCCCTCTCTACCAAGCGAACACTAGGAAAATGCCAGTTTTGAAAAGAATGTCTGGAGTGAATCTGGGTTTGACGGTCATCATTTCCACCTTGTCAACTTATTACACATTAGCAGTTCATTTGGCCAGGCTTTGTCTCACTGCCCTTGCCTTCCCTGGCAACCAGACTGGGGACCAGAAATGCTGCTACTGGATTGGTTGCTTTTTTTTACGAGGGAAATAGCAAGACATCCATCATTGGTGCGGAGACATTTTGCCCCAAAAGCAACCTTATGCCCCAATGTAGTCAGCTCAGATCTGTCCAACACTGTGCTGGGTCTGCCAATTTTCAATGTTACTGTTTTCCTCCAAAGTGTCTTGATTGGAATTGTGAGGTTGTGCAGCAACCAAGCGTGTGTGTGTTGGGGGGGGGGGCTACAAAATAAAAGGGGAAAGGACACTCTATGGTGCACTCTAATGGGTCAAATTTATCTAAAAATCTAAGGTTAAACTAGAAAAGTGTCCAAAGGACACGGTTGCCCCTATCAGCATTGGAAAGAGTAGCATGTAATTGGTGTAAGACTTCAAACATATTGTGAAATCTGCACATAGATAATATTTATACACACACATAACTTTGCTTACATTGATTGATATTTCTATCAAATTTCATGGCTGGACCTAAAATACTTTATGAGCTACACATAGCACAAGTTTGACAAGAACCAATACTCATTTTCCTGGAATTGTCATTTTCACTAAGTTAATTACTGATTACCAAGAGAGGAGGATAATTAACCCAAGAGACAAACAAAACACCAGGGGTACATCTTCACATATTGATTAATGTTGTTATCAAGTCTCATAGCTGTACCTCAAACATTTTGTGAACTACATGACAAAATTTTGGCATGCGCCACCATTTTCACTGAACAGACATTTTCACTAAGTTAATTAAGGAAAAAATGAACAGAAGTTAATTAACCCAAGAGACAAACAAAACCCCAGGTGCACATCTTCATACATTGATAAATTATCCTATCAGGTTTCATAGCCGTATGAAAAACTTCTTGAGATATGCGTGACACAAATCTGACAAGTCCTATGTCGAATCAACATTTTCACAACTTAATTATTAATTATCAGAAAACAGTCAATCCAAGAGACAAACAAAACCACAGGTGCACATCTTTATATATTGATTAACGTTCCCACCAAGTTTCATAAGTGTACCTCATATATTTTATGGGATACATGCCACACAAATCTGACAAGTTTAACGTCAAATCAACATTTTCCCTAAGTTAAACAACACAGAATAATTAATCCAAGAAACAAACAAAACCCCAGGTGCACAACTTCATATATAGATAAATGTTCCCACAAAGTTTCATACCTCAAACCGTTTTTATGAGATATGCTCAACACAAATCTGACAATTTTGATGTTGGATGAACATCTCAATTGAAACTTTAGTTTCCTACACTCAGTCTAGAGTGCCAATCTAAGATGACATGGATGGACAGGCCGATAGACAGACTATGGCAAATCTATATGTCCCCGCCTCCCAGGTGGGGGCATAAAAACTCCCTTTAAGCTGATTAAACAATTATATATTTTCAGTCATGAATATATAAAATTAATATGTCATTTATTTCAAAATTTTACGAGCTACAGTCCTGTTTTCACCACATATCAACCAGCGAGACAGGACATTATCTGACTGTACTTTCAACATAGGCAGAAATAGCACAAATTGTCCAGTGAAATCTTATTCACATATCAACATGTTCACTTGAAGAGTGAATAAAGCTGTTGACTCAGCCTAAATTCAAAGGAAAACAGGCTAAAATACATGTAAATGTATTACAAAAATCACATGGTACCATGAAATAGTGCTATTAAAAAGATATTTGGTCTCTTATGAGAGGTGGCCTCAAAAGCAGGTATCACTCTAATTTAGTAGGGTACTTGGAATTATGGTGCATTATAGAGACACACACACACTCAGATGTCACCCCAATTTGACAGCGAGGCCTGATCCCCACAGTACAGCTGTGGCAATAACATGCCCCTGTCTACCAAATAAACCTCTTATAGTTCATCTCTCAATGCACCTACACTTCTCTTTATCACTTTGAAATAATCTGTTCAATGTTATGCAGGTCCTAACTTAGGGTAGATCCTTATCATTTTATAAAATATTCAGCAACACTATTACACTGACACAAGTGTATCCATACACGCCTCTATTGTCATGATATAACAGGCAGCAATGTGGGTCCAATGATGTGTTTAACCATTGGTGCATTCACACAATGCCCTTTGAAAGGGCTCTTGACATATAGCAAGACCTGAGAGCAAGCCAGTTGTCATACACTTAATACTGAACACTAACTTGTTGTAAAGTGCTTTAACTCATTCCAAACCAGCCATGGACTTGCCATGATATAGAATCAACAGAAAATGACTCATATATATTAATTATTTAAAAAAATACAAATGGAAATGAAAAAGAATTACATACACATGTATTCTTGATAAACGAAAGTTCATTTCTACACCAAGATAATGTGTCAAGTTATATTTTTACACTTAAACTTCCTGTTAAGTCATACTCCATCTTCAACAAATACAGCATGACTTGCTGTCCAGTCATGCTCAAGCTACATCTGCAATATGACTTGCTGTCAAATCATGCTCCAGTTACAAATATAGCATGACTACCTGTCAAGTCATGCTCTTACTCCAATAACTATAGCTTACTCTGGTTTACTGTTAAGGCATGTTCTAGTTACAACTACAGCATGATTTGCTGTCAATAGCATGTGTTCTAGTTACAACTACAGCATGAATTGCTGTCAAGTCATGTTCTAGTTACAACTACAGCATGATTTGCTGTCAAGGCATGTTCTAGTTACAACTACAACATGATTTGCTGTCAAGGCATGTTCTGGTTACAACTACATCATCATTTGCTGTCAAGTCATGCTCTAGTTACAACTACAGCATGATTTGCTGTCAAGGCATGTTCTAGTTACAACATACAGCATGATTTTCTATAAAGGCATGTTCTAGTTACAACTACAGCATGATTTGCTGTCAAGGCATGTTCTAGATACAACTACAGCATGATTTGCTGTCAAGTCATGCTCCATCTTGCCAGGCATTGGAACAACCACTCTCCACTTTAACCAACTTTACATGGAATGACCTGCTTCTGTGTGGCTTTTCTTTAAGCACTGTTTTAAGATCCAAAGTCAGTGGACTCAAAAGAATTCCAACCCCTGAGTCAGTGCACAAACTTTTCACTTTTTGCTGTCTTCTTTACCACAGATCAAGATAAAATTTGACCCCAAGTTTTGTTTGTTTTTTAAAATTTTTTTTCAATAAATTTCAACTCACCGATAATATTTGATCTCCTCTCCGAAGCTCACCGCTGAGATCTGCCGGGCCACCGGCCAGTATAAATGATATAAATATTCCTTCACCATCTTCTCCACCAACTATGTTAAAGCCCAGTCCTGTGGTCCCTTTCTTTAGCACCAGTCTCCTGGGGTCCCTGCAATGTACAATGTACAACCAAAGTTAATATTCCATGCTGTGTATGTATATGGTGCACTCCTGGTTAACCGTTTCCCCCTTAAACCAGCTAAAACCGGCTGATTGTCAAATGTAGTCTGCTTCAGCGTTTTCAACTGATTTCAACAGCGATGAAAAACAATTTGACTGAGAATCGAAGATGAGACTTGTCAAGACAACATGATCCAGGTCAGCAGCTTTCCTCGGCATCAACCCATGCCGAGGAAAGCTGTTGACTCAATCTTAATTCAAGGGGAAAGGGTTAATATGGGCCAACCAGGTTTGGGCTGCTAATTTGAAGTTCTTTCTATGTGGGTGTGCAAGAGATTTGCTGGGTTTGGAAACTGCATTGCAGATATTGGTGTTAGACATGAGTTTATTATACATTCCACATTGAGGTACCAATGCCATGTGACTTTTTTAAGTTGCAAGATCCTCATGGGGGGATACGTAAGTATGGATGTTTCTAGTACAGGACACGCGTGCATGGCAAAGCATTTTAATATATTGATCTGGGGACTCAGTCAAAAAGCTTTCTTCCACAAACGCTAGGCACATCGCACCCTGGGTGTGCTGAGAAATGCTGTTGATTAATCATCCGTACCAGTCTTGATGCAAATAGAGGCTATGGCAGACCTCATTGATGACACAAGGGCCATTCTGGTCATTTTCAATGGTTAAAACAAGCTGCAAGCCAATACATCAGCACCAGGTCCCTCAATCTGCAAGCAGGTATAACCTTTGACCTTTCTGAACAGGATGCAGTCATCAGTGAAAAATCAACTCACTTTTCATTATTTTGTAACAGTTTCCTCGTGCATGAAAAGTGGCTGCAATTAAGAGTGACCCATCTACCTGTGTTAAGATGCATAAGTGGCTTTGATTAACAGTGACCTATCTATTAACATACATGAAAAATTGCATCAGTTAACAGTGACCTATCAATTAACATGCATAAAAAGGCTTTAATTAAAAGTGACTCATTTATCAACATGCATTAAAAAGTGGCTTTAATTAACAGTGACCTATGAATTATTGTCATCATTCTCTTACTCTTTCAAACATAGGCATCTTGTTTTCATAATCAGCAAATCTGATGGGACTAGACCATAGATGGAAGAGGCTTTTGTGGTTTTTTGACGTAAAACTAGTTTTGGTGATCTCTTCACCTCATCAGTTACGAAACCGACCGTTGAAAAAACTGCATGTGCCTGTTTATATACGTTGAGTTGCTACATAAAACACGTGCTATTGTTTACGTTGCAATGGTGACTAGACGTGCATAATCATACTACATATGACGTTTTGATTCAAAGAATTTTCCTTTGAAAATAGGTGTTTTCCTAATAAGCATCTTGTTTTCATAATCAGTATGTACACCCCTCATTCTGTGTTTTATAATTTCTGGGATAGGATGTCCTGACCAGACCATGTTTATGCCTTGTAGTTGAGATACAAGGATATCCAGCACTGTATGAAGGACCATCCAATGTTTCCCTGGGTGAGATCCTGATATATAGTTGTACTGTGCTTTCACATTAATGTGTTACATCAAGATTCACTTCATTTATTTGACCAAAGTCGTATCACACATACACATCTACAAGGTTGTCTAACACATAAAACAGAACATTGAAGTCTGTAAATTTCTACAGTAACATTTAGTTTTGGTCCAGCAGGCTAATACTCATATTTTTTTTTTTGAAAATCATGATCATATGAGCCACCTGTTTCTATCCTGCCTACAGTTTATACCATGGTGACACTCTTTAACTCATTCCATACCAGTCCCTGATTTTTCTGTATATTTACCTAGATTTAAGATGACAATTGCATATTTAAATTCTTCATGAAAAGGTTTTCATTCAAGTACCAACATGCCTATAGTCTTAAGTCAGTGGTTCTGGCACTGCCTGGCAAGTCATGCTGCAGCTGCCACAAGGGCAGCTACAGCATGACTTGCCGGGCAGTGCCAGAACCACTGACCAAGGCCTGTCACCATAGTATGGAATGAGTTAAAGTGAGATGCTTTGACATAGGTATTTCACAGTGAATGATGAATAAAAATTGGAGGAAATAGGAATAAAATCACAGATTATTTTAGGAGTGACATGCATCACAGTTTGGGACAATGCAGATAATCTCATACTTTTGCACATGATATTGTTTGATATAATTCTGAAGTCCTAAGTAACCACGTGTATCTATTTTCCTTTTAACTATATCTGGTGTTGCATTGTTGACATTAACAATCTCATGTTGAACAAATTTATGGGTTATTGTCATCTTATAAATGCTGTTTTCTGATGGTATGGTATGTCTGATGTATGCATGACAGTAATGCTGTGGAAATAAACTGGTAATTTATTATTACAAAATTTTAAATTGAATTTTAAAAGTTGGCATTTGTGGATATCAAGCTTTAATATTTTCTTTGTTTGAAAACGGGTTCAGTGTGTGTGTTGTATTTGCTGTGGTTTATGTTACATCCTGCTCTTTTTTTGTACTTTAACAACCATGGCAACTTTTTGCCTCCAAGCAAGAAGATAATAGTTTAATCTTGAAAGTATTAACTCATTCCATACTATGGTCACAGGCCTTGGTCACTGGTTCTGGCACTGCCTGGCAAGTCATGCTGCAGCTGCCACAAGGGCAGCTGCAGCATAACTTGCCAGGCAGTGCCAGAACCACAGACTTAAGACTATAGGCATGTTGGTACCTGAATGAAAGCTCTTTCCATGAAGAATTTAAATTCGCAATTGCCGTCTTGAATCTAGGTAAATGTACATAAATATCAGCGACTGGTATGGAATGAGTTAAAATCATAGATAATTGTAGAATGGCCGTTTGTGTATAGTCTTTCCGTTTGCTCATGATGCCAATTGCCTGTGAAATTTTTGAAGTAGCACGTCTTGCTGCTGACTCCAGTTCCTATATTTTTCAATGGTGAGACCCGGTACAATGGAATTTTCCACACATTCTATTTTGGTATTATCTAATTGAATTAACAAGTCAACACATTTACTCTCGCTTTACCAAGATTGTGCCTTGAATTAGCACAGAAATATAGAGCTGGAGATACCTGACTTAAAATGATCATCTGCCTTGATAATGTGGCTGGTCACTACATGCAAGTATCACACAGAATATTCCATAAAAATCTGCCTCAACAGTCATGCTCTCCCAACCTCATGATAAAAAGATCTGACAGTGCAAAAAAAAAAAAAAAAAATCATTCTCTGCTGTAGCAGAAATGGAATATGAAGCTCACAATGAAATATGATACTTTCTCACAGAAACCCACATTTACTTGAAAAATGTTAATGTTGACTGATCAGTTGTGTCCTCTCTTGAAAGAGGCGTGTACCTCATCCACTGTCCTCATGTCTTTCCCCTGATTTCTTACATAATTTTCTTGCATGACATGCTGCTGTCATAGAAAGATGTTCCCATATTAGCTTAATTACAACCATCTTCCTGTTCTGATCAGTTCATATGACAATGCAGCTGTCACAGAAATGTGTTGCCTTATTAGCCTGATTCTCAGTAAGCATATTCTCGAGGTACTTCCTTGCTGTGGACAGCAAAATCAATATATTCTATTTTTATGCCCTATAGATGGCCGTGCCTACACACAGGTAAAATATCTGTATCAGTTTGCACATCATATAGACTGGTGCACAATACACAAGGATATGACCACTGCAGGGTACCCATACACTGCAGTATATCCATATACTGCTGGTACCCATACACTACAGGGTACCCATACACTGCAGGGTACCCATACACTGCAGTATACCCATACACTGCAGGGTACCCATACACTGCACGGTACCCATACACTGCAGGGTACCCATACACTGCAGGGTACCCTGGCTTCTCATCCCTTTCCTAACAGGCTCATATTGTGCCCAAATTTTCACCCTCAAAATGATATCTGCCTGGGATTTTCAGCAAGTATTAATGTGAGAAAATCACTGGAATTTTAGAATATCTGGATGAAATTTGCAGAGGGGATTCTTGGCCATACCACTACGAAGGCGATCATTCTCGCAGCAAATTTTTATGCTGTGCGTGGCGGGACAACAATACCACAGGAAAGAGTGCAGACTGGGCCTGCCTCCAGCTCCATGTTCTCCCTATTGTTGTTAGAAGTGCAGTGGAGAAATAATAGAAGTTCGTCTGTTTGGCAGGCAAGATTGGATTTGTCCCAGTGCCTAATAAATCCCCAGCAAAAATTTCCTTGTCCCAATGCCTAATAAATCCCCAGCAAAACTTTCCTTGTCCCAGTGCCTTATAAATCCCCAGCAAAACTTTCATTGTCCCAGTGCCTAATAAATCCCCAGCAAAACTTTCCTTGTCCCAGTGCCTAATAAATCCACAGCAAAACTGTCCTTGTTCCAGTGCCTAATAAATCCCCTGTAAAACTTCCCTAGTCCCAGTGCCTAACAGATCCCCAGTAAAACTTTCCTTGTCCCAGTGTCTAATAAATCCCCAGTAAAACTGTCCTTGTCCCAGGGCCTAATATATCCCCAGCAAAACTTTCCTTGTCCCAGTGCCTAATAAATCCCCTGTAAAACTTTCCTTGTCCCAGTGCCTAATATATCCTCAGTAAAACTTTCCTTGTCCCAGTGCCTAATAAATCCCCAGCAAAACTTTCCTTGTCCCAGTGCCTAATAAATCCCCTGTAAAACTTTCCTTGTCCGAGTGCCTAATATATCCCCAGCACAACTTTCCTTGTCCCAGTGCCTAATATATCCCTAGTAAAACTTTCCTTGTCCCAGTGCCTAATAAATCCCCAGTAAAACTTTCCTTGTCCCAGTGCCTAATAAATCCCCAGCAAAACTTTCCTTGTCCCAGTGCCTAATAAATCCCCAGTAAAACTTTCCTTGTCCCAGTGCCTAATAAATCCCCAGTAAAACTTTCCTTGTCCCAGTGCCTAATAAATCCCCAGTAAAACTTTCCTTGTCCCAGTGCCTAATAAATCCCCAGTAAAACTTTCCTTGTCCCAGTGCCTAATAAATCCCCAGTAAAACTTTCCTTGTCCCAGTGGCTTATCCCCAGCAGGGACAATAAAATAAATCCCCAGTAAAACTTTCCATGTGCATACTGGTCAAAGAATGAACCATCACAGAAACATGCGGATTACAGTGCTCCCTCTTTATAACAGCCCTCATTACGAGGCAGTTTCTGATATACCATGGTGGGTACCATGGTTCCCACTGAAATAGTTTTCCCATTATTTATATGTTAAAAGTCCCTCTGTTATAAGGCAGTTTTGCTACAACACAGTCTGTTCTGGGGATCCCAACACCAGTGTTATAAGGAGAGAGCACTGTATAATTCAAATAAGGTCTGCTCCATCTTTTTCTTCACTCTCATACTAAAACGTTTCAGATGTCGACAGGGCTCCAGCCGGCCTGTCTATTCCCCAGTCAACAGCATTCTCCAATATCCTCCTACCTTCATAGTGTACTCCCACACATGTAATGCATCAATACAAGTAAGTCGGTTAACTTTCTAAAAATACAACCCATTGAGCTGCCCCCACACAGACGCTTGCCTGCCATTCCTGGATACCACATAGGTACTGTCAAACCTTAATCTTATGGCTCTCAGATTATACCACATATTCACTTAATGACACAACTTTTGAAGGACCTGAAGTCAAACTCCTTTAGTATTTATCTGACACACTTGGATATCTGACATATTTTGCGGGCAAAAAGACAGTTTCATTATAATGAGGTGTTACTCTGCTTAAAAATGTTATGCATTCATATGGAGTAGTACCTGCTGTATGTGGCCACCCCTTAAGCAAAGAAAAAGTGGCCACATACAGCAGGTGACCTGTCACTGCAGGTAAATTTACACAGAACCTTTTTCCTATGTCCAAGCCCAGTGGCCACAAAAAGCAAATTGGCTGTTCACGACAGTGGTTGGTTACATACAGCAGGTACCACTACACACAGATATATATACTATATTATTTAAGTGTGTCATCCACAATTGTAATTTCCCTCTTACAAGTAGTCCCTGTCATCTAATAGGCTTTAGGTGCCTCCTGTATCTAAGACATATTATGTTTTGTGACCATGGAATGGCCGGGTCTTGAACCAGCAACCTTCGGCAGCAACCACCTAGCTGAAAATGGGAAAACATACGAACTGCACCAAATCCCCATTCTTAAAAAGAACGGTTCAATAGAGGCCGATATGCGTGAATGCCATAATCGACACGGCCCAGTTCATTGGAATTAATCCAGCACAAGTACTGTTTTCGGAGTATTCAATATATTTTGATCTGCCAGGATATCTCTGCATCAATTTTCCACAATGGGACCCAAATACTTCAGTACAGAGGGTATTAGTTGATCTCTGTATCTGTCACAGTGTGTCACAAAAGCATATACATGTACCCCAGTCATAGGGTTAACCTGAGACTCACTCAAACTTTCCCTGGTGTGGGCCTGGGGGAGCGTTATCCTCCAGGGTCTCCACACATGATCATCTTCATTAAGAATGCTTCCTAATGAGCCATTTACATGACAATATATAAAAATAAAACTATCAACATTTAACGTCCAAGTGCTGTCAGCAAGGTGGGGAAGGAAGGGGTTAATACAATAGCTACAGTGCCAGAACATGAAAGGAGGCAAATGTACACACCGTGTCTGCAGCCCTATGCTATGGTTTAGTGGAATCACCAGCACCTGCTATGGACGGCAGCTGTTGTGTATACTCTGTGCATCCTGTCTCTACACATGTGTGTCACTTCAAATAGCTACATTTTGTAACTAAATTGCCCCATTTTGTCATGTCTCCAGTAATTTGCATTAGAATAATTTGCCACATAGAGATACTGTGCCAAAAGTATGTGTTATATATGCGGGTGCGTACTTGTGCAAGATACGCAACTTCAAGCTGCTACCATACGGTACTACAGTGCTCCATCACTGTACACCAGGCACTATCAACCAGACATTTTGCAAAGTGAACATCGCAGTTGCATGTCAAATACAACACAAACAAAATTGCAATTATCATGCACATGTGGCAATACTTCAGTATATACATATATATGTATGTACTATGTATGTGTATGAATACAGTAGAACCTTCCTATACCGAACACCCTTGGGAATGGAAAAAAGTCTTCGGTATAGTGAGGTGTTCGGTACAGGGAGGTTTGATTACATTGGAAGTGTATATTTAGGCCCAAGAAATGGTGTTCAGTATAGAGAGGTGTTCGGTATATGGACGTGTTCGGTTAAAGAGGTTTTACTGTATATATATATATATATATATATATATTATATATATATATATATATATATATATATATATATATATGTATATGTATATATATATATGTATATATATATATATATGTATATATATATATATATATATGTCTATATATATATATGTGTGTGTGTGTTTGTATATATATATATATATATATATATATATATATATATATATATATATATATATATATATATATAAATATATATATATATATATGTATGTATGTATATATTGAGTGCCAAAACTAAAAGCAAGTGTCCTGTATGGAAGTCCAGCTATGCCCCAGTAAAATCAATGAACTGTCCCCTTTCTAGCTCCACAAAAAGAAAAGTACGCAAACAAAGGCACTGAAGTATATGTTTTTGGAAAGATCATGATCTATAGATTACAAAAACACTCAATGTTTATCATTTTATTGTAATTGAGAACTAAACAGCCATTTAGTTTGTGACATATTAAAATATGAGGTGTGTACAAACAGTGAAATACCTTCTCAACACTTTACCACTTAA
Source organism: Hermodice carunculata (assembly GCA_964020975.1). Lineage (NCBI taxonomy): Eukaryota > Metazoa > Annelida > Polychaeta > Eunicida > Amphinomidae > Hermodice > Hermodice carunculata. The sequence continues at coordinate 31,562,999 of OZ026621.1, read as the reverse complement.
ACTGGCCAAAAACTGCTGCTGGTCAAATGTCGTCTGCTTCAGTGTTTTCAATGAGAATTGTAGCTGAGACCTATCACCATAACATACCAGGTAAACAGCTTTCCTTTGTATGGGTTGGGTGCTAGCACCCAATTCAAGCCATGGAGCGCTGTTGACTCAGTCTAAATTCCAGTAAGAAAGGGTTAATGGGTTTTATGGAGCTGCAAACTGTGTATGCACAATTACTGGGCATGTGTGGTTTTAAGAGCCGATCAATTTATTTATTTATAAATGTTTGTTTTTCAGTTACAGTGGTACCTGCTGTATGTGGCCGCTGTCGAGAGAGGTAACCTACTCTGTCCATGTTTCATGGTCACATTCTTCGGCACACGCAAGTCAAATTCTTTGTTTAGTAACTTGTTGTAACAGGTGACCTGCTGTATGTGGCCATGTTTCCTCAGCAGAAGTGACCACATACAGCAGGTACTGCTGTATGCTGCCTCAAAGTCCATGGCATAGTGTAAAGTGGGCTCTTAATGTGCAACTCTCCATCATTCCAAAACAAACACCAATAAACAAAATATTTGGGTCAACGTTTGGACAGAAAATGTACACAATTTTTTAAAAAAACAATTCACAATTTGGCGGAACTAGTAAGGAGTTATTTACAAGCATTTTTACCCATGTTATGTTGTAATTTTTTATCCAAAAAATAGTTGTTCACACAACAATTTCTGCCAAATTTCATATCTTTTATACTGTCCTGAAAGTGACCTGTATGAAAATATATACTGTGTGCATGTATGTGTTACAGTAATACCTGCTCTACATATGTTAGTGTTACAGTAGTACCTGCTACAATGTATATGTATGTGTTATAATGTTACAGTAGTACCTGCTATATGCATGTGTTATAGTGTTACAACTTACAGTAGTACCTGCTACATGTATGTGTTACAGTAGTACATGCTATATGTGGCCACTGAAGTCACCTGCACTTCCAGACCACATTTCTAGACACTGGGGTCAATTTCTTTGTCAATTTACTTTGAGTGAAAGGTCATTGGCTGCATGTGACCATGTTTTCTGGTCACCTGGATAAGCCCCACAGACCAGGTACCACTGCCACAGCTTCCACTTTGACAACTGAGACAAGCGATAGGTGGCTGGTTCCAGAAGTGCATACTTAACACTATCCCCTTTAAACTGGTCAAAACCGGCTGGTGGTCAACTGTCATCTGCTTCAGTGTTTTCAACTTATTTCAACAGCAATGAAAAACATTTTCAGAGTTTTAGATGAGACCTATTAAGATCACATGCCCCAGGTCAACCACTTTCCTTGGCATGAGTTTAGCCTACTTAGTGCCCAACCCATGCCAAGGTAAGCTGTTGACTCAGTCTTAATTGAAGGAGGAAAGGGTTAACCCACCTTTGACTGTCCTAATAAGCCCTGACAGTTATAATCCTGCTATTCATACACCAGATTGTGGTGCATGATAAATACCAAATCCTACCTGAGCCCACAGGGATTAACATGGTCGATAAATTTTAATCCAGTTACTGTCTGTGTGTTCAGACAGGTGCAGTCTTTGGCCTCAAATTATTGTGCATACATTTCTAACAGAAATACTCTACCTCACCACCTCATACACTCTATCGCCTGCAAGATTTTCATCCTTCTTTATCTCTCTCTCTTCTTTTTTTTTGCGTTCATTTTTTTTCTTCCCCAAAATTTTACCAACATTCAAATGTTTTGTGTGAGCAATGTGCTATTTTCTTCCACATAAGGCTGAAACTAAAATCTTATATTCTCACACTCATTTACATAAAGACAACACAGTGGGTGCTCTGAATGTGAAACTAATTACTGTCCAGGGGAACAGTCCATTATTTTATCTTCACAAACTAATTAATGAAAACTGTCCAGGGGAACAGTCCATTATTTTATCTTTACAAACTGATTACTAAAAACTGTCCATGGGAAGAGTCCATTATTTTCATCTTCACAAACAAATCTCCTTTCCATTCCTACTGCACTGATGTGCAGTGGACAGATGCCAGGAATGCATATTTGATTCATTCGAGGGGAAACCCTACTTTAGGTTGTGGCTAGACAATCATTATACATTGCTTCTGGATGCTGTAAAAAAATAAGGGCACCTGTTAGAGTGGACTGACAAAATGAACAATTAGCTCCTACATAGTGTTGATGACCCCTGACTCTGTTTGGACTTTTCATATGAATTTGAAATTCAGAATTCAAACTAAACCAACTGTAAATACATTTAAATGAAATTTTGTTCAGGGTGATGAAATTAGGGAATTTTTAGATTACAATCTTAACCCCTTTGAACCATTTAAACCAGCCAGTGGTCAAAGGTCATATGCTAAGATGATTTTGACTAATTTCAACAGAATTGGAAAAGAATTTGACTAAGAATTGTAGATGAGACGTATTAAGAACCCAGTTCAGCAGCTCTCCTTGGCATAGATTAAGTGCTCAACCTATGTTTTACTGAAATTTATCGTAAACTATTTTAACTTGATTATGTTCATTGTGATTTGTTAAAAATTCCCTACAGACATAAATGTGTGGACAATAAAAGGATATTTGTTGCAGTAAACATTACATTGCTGGGCCTTTCAATGACTCCACTGCCAAGACAAGACTGCATTGTTAACACAAGATAAACATCATGAATACAGCCATTCATACCGATGTGGTGCCCGTTAGCTTGTGTCAAAAAGACAAAACAGGGACGTGTCTGGGCCTTTAAAATTTGTAAGTCAGATTGGGAAATAAAACAGTATTCACTGCAGAATTCAACGTAACTCTTAAAATAGTTCATGTTAAAATGAATTAGCTACTTGGAAATTTCTTTATCCAAATGAACCAAACAGTACCATTTGGCTAATGACACCAGCAATCCCTGCAAAATAATGTTTCTCTTGCCAAACTAGCAGCTTCAGTAAAATTCTGTTTAAAAGGTCCTGGTCATGTTCTCCAAACAGGCACTGGGCTTAATATAAGAAGTCACCATATGTTACGAAAAAGTTTTTTATTGCCAGTAGGCCCCTATCATTTTTATTGCCATACATGTCAGTGACGCCCTTAGTGTTCTATCAGTAGGCCCCTATTACTTTTATTGCCATACATGTCAGTGACACTCTTAGGTTTCTACAAGTAGGCTCCTATTATTTTTATGGCAATACATGTCAGTGATGCCCTTAGTGTTCTATCAGTAGGCCCCTATTATTTTTATTGCCATACATGTCAGTGACGCCCTTAGTGTTCTATCAGTAGGCCCCTATTATTTTTATTGCCATGCATGTCAGTGACACCCTTAGTGTTCTATCAGTGGGCCCCTATCATTTTTATTGCCATACATGACCGTGACGCCCTCAGTGTTCTATCAGTAGGCCTCTATTATTTTTATTGCCATACATGTCAGTGACGCCCTTAGTGTTCTATCAGTAGGCCCCTATTATTTTTATTGCCATACATGTCAGTGACGCCCTTAGTGTTCTATCAGTAGGCCCCTATCATTTTTATTGCCATACATGACCGTGACGCCCTCAGTGTTCTATCAGTAGGCCTCTATTATTTTTATTGTCATACATGACCGTGACGCCCTCAGTGTTCTATCAGTAGGCCTCTATTATTTTTATTGCCATACATGTCAGTGACGCCCTTAGTGTTCTATCAGTAGGCCCCTATTATTTTTATTGCCATACATGTCAGTGACGCTCTTAGGTTTCTACAAGTAGGCTCCTATTATTTCTATGGCAATACATGTCAGTGATGCCCTTAGTGTTCTATCAGTAGGCCCCTATTATTTTTATTGCCATACATGTCAGTGATGCCCTTAGTGTTCTATCAGTAGGCCCCTATCATTTTTATTGTCATACATGACCGTGACGCCCTCAGTGTTCTATCAGTAGGCCTCTATTATTTTTATTGCCATACATGTCAGTGACGCCCTTAGTGTTCTATCAGTAGGCCCCTATTATTTTTATTGCCATACATGTCAGTGACGCCCTTAGTGTTCTATCAGTAGGCCCCTATCATTTTTATTGCCATACATGTCAGTGATGCCCTTAATGCTCTGCCAGTAGGTTGCTATTATGGCAGCTGATTGTCAACTGTTTCTAGCAAATTAGTCAAAGATTTTGGCAGGAAATTAATTTTCATGCATTGTATTTACTGGCAAGTTACATGCAAAAATTGAGGCAACACAAAAAAAAAAAATTACTTGACATAAGAATGAAGTTAGCATAAGATGTACTTTGGTAACCTAGCAAATATATGTACACAAAGATTAAAGTGCCAGTTCAGCATAGTAACCTAGTAACAATATCTAGAATGATTATAGTGCCAGTATAGTGTAGTAACCTAGTTAGAATATCTAGACAAAGATTATAGTGCAAGTTCAGGGTAGCAACCTAGTAAGAATATCTAGACAAAGATTATACTGCAAGGTCAGGGTATTAAACGAGTAAGAATGCCTAGACAGATAGTGCCAGTACAGTGTAGTAACCTCAGAATATCTTGACAAAGATTGTCCTGCAAGTTCACGGTACTAACCTAGTAAGAATATCTAGACAAAGATTATAGTGCAAGTTCAGGGTAGTAACATACTAAAAATATCTGGACAAAGATTATAGTACCAGTACAGCATAGAAACCTAGCAAGAATATCTAGACAAAGATTATAGTGCAAGGTCAGGGTAGTAGCCTAGTAAGAATATCTAGACAAAGATTATAGTGCAAGTTCACAGTAGTAACCTAGTAAGAATATCTAGACAAAGATTATAGTGCAAGTTCAGGGTAGTAACATAGTAAGAATATCTAGACAAAGATTATGGTGCAAGTTCAGGGTAGTAACCTAGTAAATATATCTAGATAAAGATTATAGTGCCAGTTCAGGGTAGTAACCTGGTAAGGATATCTAGACAGATTATAGTTCCATGTAAAGGTAGTAACCTGTCAATTCAGAGAAGTAATCTAGTAAGAATATCTAGACAAGGACTACAGTATAATAACCTAGCATATCTAGACAAGGACTACAGAACCACTACAGTGAAGTAACCTAATAAAATGTACAGACAAGGATCACAGTGCCCCAGGCTCTCCTACTGTCAGTAGGACTCATCTCAATCAGTGACATCATCATCCGACTACATCCAATTACTTAAAGTGATTAATTCAACGAGGCATTTCATCAGCAATTTTGGCTGAGAGGCAGTGCCAGCTGAGGTTCCCTACACCTGACAATATAGGTCAATAAATTACCCTCAAAATCCCCATTAATTGAATGTGGCCATGGCCTATAAAGACTGGCTCAGTAAAATGTTATATTAAGCTGCCTCTACCATAACATAGTCTTAAACCACACTTGTCGGCCATTGTACGTTAAATTACCATGAAAATAAATTTATGACCATTCAGGCTAGTGAAGTCAGCAAATTACTAACAAAATTTGAATTATTTCGTTCTGACAAAAACTCTCTTGGCAATGAAGCAATGATTTAAGACCTGGTCCCTCCCCTTTTTTCCCCCATGACATACGAGTTTCTAATGAAAGAAGATAATAACAAAAGTAAAGCAGACTTATCCATGATATCATATTTATCATATATATTGATGATAAAGGATGCGATGTCTCATAATTTATCTAACAGTAACACTTCTGTTGCCCCTGAATACATTTGTTTAATGTACAATATGCTAAAGTACTGTGCCACAAGTCCTTACTCCAATTTGCCTGCATTTTTGGCTGAGATGAAGGGTCAACATCGTCAAAACTTAGAATGAAAAACCTTGTCACGCATTAGATTATCTCCATTTACAACAGAAAATGTTACCTCTCATATGCCAAAATTTGGAAGATTGACTAACCACTAACACAAATGAAAGAAATAACTGAAAACTCCTGGAATACCCCCCCCCCCTCCCCCGTGAGTGAGTCGACAGCTTTCCTTGGTGGGCTGTCAATCTAACCCTTTGTGGCTAAATTAAGAGAGTCAAGAGCTTTCCCTGCAGGGGGTTGGGAGCTTAGCACCCAACTCCTGCCAAGGAAAGCTGCTGACCTGGTTCATGCCATCTTGATAGATCTCAGCTATAATTCTCATTTAACTCATTCCACCCTGATAGAAGACACAGTCAACAGCTTTCCTTGGCGCGCTCTAGATGAGGCAAGGAAAGCTGTTGACCATGGGCATATAATTTGGAATGATCTTCCTTGCAAGTTTCATCCAAAAATTTTGATTAAAAAAAAATCCCCAAATTAGTAACATACAATTAGCAGACGACATTTAGATATTGGCAGGAAAAAGCGTCATTAGGGTGGAATGCGTTAAATCATTTTTCATTTCTAATGAAATCAGTCAGAAACAATGAAGCAGATGGCATTTTACCTGTAGCCAATTATTGGCCAGTTGATAACAGGGAAAAGGTTAATTTCTTGAGGCTTAAAGTTTCAGCAATATTTACAAATTGACTTATACGAATGATACTGGGCTGGAAAAATGGAAGAGATTGTAGCTTGTGGAACAACATTCAAACATGGGGCAATTTGTGGCTTTGTTCCTTTGTAATTTGAAAACAGATAATTTTACATAAACCATTGTACAGTTTTCAAAACCATTTGCATACATTTCCATACCCTCAAAATTGAGGAGATTCATAAAACATTTGTGACACACTTGTACCAAAAGTCTTACGTAATGATAATTCATATTTCGGGGGGGGGGGGGGGGGGGGGGGGGGGCAAAGGATTTAGAATGTACGACTGTCCAGAATGACGCAGGTTGAGTTAATACCGACTCTCACCATCATAATCATGCCTTGCAAAATCAATTTCTTATTTCTCCACCGATTTTTATGTTTTATCAGCATACTCAATCTTTCTTACAGTAGCATTTTACCTTTCATTTATAAAAATTTGTGTGATCTCATTAGCCTAATCTGTCCTTAGTCCCTCAAACCTTCTCACAATTTTCTTTCTTTCTTTATACTATCAGCGAATTGTCACACCCTAAAATACAGGCATTGATTCATTTCTTAAATTATTAATTGCATTCAGTTTTTACGTTATCTTCTTACATTTCTGCCTTTTCTTTCATACTTTACTTTGACTCTATTTACGATTCTCTATCATCTACATGAACTAAGCAGCCAGAACTCTTTCAACAAGTTGTTCAAGTCTTGGCAAAGCCAGAACACTGAACATGTAACAAAGTGGGGTCAGTTTCAAATTCTACATGTTTTCAGAGCTATTGAATGTGAAGGATACTAGCTTTATGCAGTGGAGATTAACTCATTCCATACCAGTCCCTCATTTTTCCATATATTTACCTAGATTCAAGACGACGATTGCATATTTAAATTCTTCATGAAAAGAGCTTTCATTCAAGTACCAGCATGCCTATAGTCTTAAGTCAGTGGTTCTGCCACTGCTTGGTATGCCAGGCAGTGCCACAGCCACTGACCAAGGCCTGTGACCATAGTATGGAAGGACTTAGATAAAAAGTAAAAAATGCTAGAATTTATCATAAATACCATGTTCAGATAAATTTTGTCAAATTTTCTTTTGACGTATTTTAATTCAGCCTTGAATTATAAAGTCCACAAGTGTCTACTATTAGCAGAGTGGCTGCAACTCGACAAACTCCTTATTTTCTTTTTTCCTCCTTTTTTTTCTTACCGAGCTTACCCATAAGAATAGACTAAGTGCAAATTTAGAAGCCCGGGAGGAAATATTGAATTACAAAAGCTTGGCTCTACAGCATCATTTGCACTCATATCACACACCTAATATGCAGACCAAAATGATACAGTCTTTCTTTCCTTTACACAAAATACAACTATGCCTTACATATGGGCCTGCGGGCATGTATGTATTTCTCAAAGCATTTAATTTAAGCCTCAGGGTCTTAAATAGAAGTCTCTATGCTTGGTAATCCTGACTTTATTTATATAACAGTACGGTCACAACAATATGCTTTTTCAGCCATGATTGGTATACTTAGAATCCTCAGTGGGTCACAGTGTATTCCCAAACATTTTAATCAGCTTGTACGGATATGACCTATGTGGACGTTACACCTGGGTCTTTCAATATCAGCCTGTATTGAGCTGTCTCCACACATTGCAATGTATGCATATTGATGGCTGGCCTACTTCCATATCATATCCACAGACACCACATAAACTCATCATAACATGTTGAGACCATGTAGTCAGAAGGTGACAAGTTACATGGGGGAATCTCACAGGTGTTTTCAAAGCTGCGGTTGAGGAGGGAGGCACAACCACCACAACAAAGTATGTCAGGCCCAGGTCACCCACTAATGACGTGTCTGGGTTCACCTGCTTGCAATGTCATGACACCATTAGACAAGGTGGCCACCAATCAAGTACCATGCACTCTGTGTGCCCTGATAGTGATCTCCCCACACAACACAGTGATAACAACATGTTACGGCAGGCTGTCGACTCCTTTTAGGCCTAAGTGACTCTAAGACCCCTGAGTCACCGACACCAAAGTCGGTGAACTCCAAAACAGTGAAGCACTGTGGCTACCTGAAGTTTACACACATGAATCAACACCAGTACCTGTCTAGGTTCCAGTAATGGTAACGATTGCGTCTCTGCTGACCGTGATACATGTCCCTTCATCATGGCCTGGGCCACAACGCCGACCAGCAACTACAGGTGGATGTATGGTAATGTACACAGGTCTGATCTGTAAGCCAGCGTCCCGTGAACACTCCCCCCCAGTATGTCAGCTAGCACAGGTGTCTGTGCGTCTCTCCATGCTGGTATGCTCTCTTCACCATTGTATGGAACAGTTATTGATCACTGCCTCTGCCAACCCAACCATTAAAGCCCTTCTTTCATATTCTAATTAGCCTCCACTATACCAAGCCAAGCATAGAAACTCCAGCCACTGTACTCTAAGGATGGCACTATTTTTTACCTGAGGCGGGATATGGGTACACACTTGAGTAAGTTGTTAAACCAACAGGCAAACAGACCTGGGAAAGTCCTTAATGCCCAGGAGGACTGTTTAACTGCTATATATACACTGGTGATGATAGTGTTTACCTGTAAAACATAACAGGTCGAGGAGAAAATGGGGCTTTCTCCAAAGTTTACTGGTCCATTGCTGCAACCACAAAGTGGACTGGAGCCAGGCTATTAAGGAAAATTGGGTAATTACGACAGACTGTCACCTCGGACAATCTGCAGCTACCCCAAACATACATCAAAGGTGGAGGCCAACACCTCTTACAAACACACAGCTTTGGAATTCTGTAACATAATTTCAGTTCGACTTGAGTTGCACCTTTTTTAAATGGAAACCATGTACTTCAAACAAACAGGACAAAAAGCAGTTAAGGTGTAATCCCCCTGGCTGGGATGATGGGTCTGCAGACTTGTGAGCAAATAACACTTTCTCTTCAGACTCCTTCAGCCACGTGCCTCTCTGACCCTTTCTTGCGAGCTTAATATTTCCCTTCTGCATGCAGAAAAAAAAAACTACTGAAAATTCCTCATGAAAATCACTTTCACTCTTTGAGCTTCCTGTATGAGTGATTGCTTCCAGGGGGGCTTTCCCCATGCTCCTGTCACGTATGAGGGGGTAAAGAGTGTTTCCTTACTGACATACCAGGGCATTTTATTTTTCATACCAGCACTATGATGTCAAAAGTCCTTTATTTTCTGTACTGGTAATTTTTTGGAACACTCTAATTTTTTGTATACTGCGCTGAGGCAAAATATTATTTCCTGCACTACCAGCAGTCCATGACTCGCCCTTTACCCCCTTCATCAATGACTACCTCGTTTTTTTCAAACCATCCCACAACACATCTGACTGCAGCTTGCACAGCTATAACCAAATGTCGTACTAGTATTAGACTTCTCTGGCTGGCAAGATAGGGTCGTCCTAGATATAGCTAACTGTAATACATCTGAACCAAAATCTATCCCAAAATTCTTGACACATCCCACTAACAAGAAGTTAATGATGCACTGAGAGCCTGCCCTAAGATGCATTCACATTTCATACATGTAGAATAGAAACTATGATGTTGACTGATAAACCATGATGTTGACTGATAAACCATGATGTTGACTGATAAACCATGATGCTGACTTATACCATCATCATCTGTCAATGACAGTTGTAGATGCAGGAGGCAAGATCCACCAATGCATATATCTAATGAAGGACAAACGGTTAACTCATGACTTTGTCAGTTTTTTTTATATTCATGTCAGATTTCTATGCTACATTAACTCTTTCAGTGCCAATCACGTCTAAAGTCGAGCTACTAAAGTCAAACTAGTCTGAATTATTATTAGATTCGTATTCGTATTCCTTGTAAAAACACCTTTCATTCGAGTACCAAACAAATGATCAGAAACGCATTTTGATACACACTCCTTAAAAGGCTTCTCACAAAATGCTAAAAATTATATTATCAACCATTATGAAATTAACTGTAACATTATTAATTGCCACGTCTGCAACAGACGATAATTAGTCATGTTATTATGTATTATTGTCACTTGGTCTATCACCTAAGGTTTTGTAATATCTGCTGTCACTCAACCTACAGTACTATGTTAGAAATCTTACAGCATATCAGTTTAAAACATAGTAATTCAGCACAGTATATCTTTAGGGTGGCCTACATGTCAGCCACTCCTCCTCCTCCTCCTCCTCCTCCGAGAGAGAGAGAGAGAGAGAGAGAGAGAGAGAGAGAGAGAGAGAGAGAGAGAGAGAGAGAGAGTGTCTGTCTGTCTGTCTGTCTGTCTACCAGCATGCCTATAGTTCCAGAGAGAATATCCAGGGTGAACAGCTTTTGTTGGCACACACTGGGTGCATTAGGCTCAATGGGAACGCGTACAATACACACCCAGGAAAGCTGTTGACAGAGTCCAAATTTGGCAGTGAAAGGGTTAAGACAGCTACATGTATAACATAGTAACTGTTGTACTCATCCTGACATGCTGAATGCCAATGTCTCCACATCCAACTTTTCCCCAACAAAAACTGCCAGCAAGTGTCTAATGCCGTAACTGATATCCACTTGGTAACAGACCATCGTTATAAATCCTTCTATTTTTAATATTAGCATTTTTCAGTTTAAAAAAAAAATCAGCATTTTGGTATTTTAAAATTTCATGAACAGCATTTAACAGGTAAAAATGTCAAAAAACACACATGGATTTTTTTTTTAAATTCCCAGCTCATTAATTGGTGATAACTGAAATATGAAACAAAACCTGAAGGTCATGTTTATACAGGTGTATGAACTGTGGCTCTGGCCAGGGTCACATTGTCCTTCCTCACCATAAAGTTCCTGTCTGGCCTCAAAGACAGTGCACCAAAAAATCACCAATGAAGCAACCCTGTGGTGCAGTACACCTGACTTAGCTAACTTTATTTAAACACAAGCTACAGTATTTTCACAACACAGTATTTTCACAATTGTGAACTATATGTATCTCCGTTGGGATGTGCAACCAGCCAATCACAACTGTGGTCTGTAACCACTTCACCACAGTTATTATGACCAACCCTCTCCAGCTTAACTCATTCCATACTATGGTCACAGGCCTTGGTCAGTGGTTCTGGCACTGCCTGGCAAGTCATGCTGCAGCTGCCCTTGCGGCAGCTGCAGCATGACTTGCCATGCAGTGCCAGAACCACTGATTTAAGACAATAGGCATGTTGGTACTTGAATGAAAGCTCTTTTCATGAAGAATTTAAATGTGGAATTGTCGTCTTAAATCTTGGTAAATATACATAAATATCAGGGGCTGGTATGGAATGAGTTAACATAAGATTGAGTCAACAGCTTTCCTTGGTGCAGGGTGGGTGCAATGCACCCTACCAACACCAAGGAAAGCTGTTGACCTGGGACATGCTATCATTATGGGTATCATCTGCAATTTCAGCAAAAAAATGTTTTTATGTTGACCAGAATTTTATATGAAAAGATTGAGGCAGAGGACAATTTACATCTGATATGGTTTGGGGTGATTTGAGTGTCACAGGGTTAATATGTCATGGGTGAACATCCTTCCTGGCTGTATGCAGCCACAGTGTACAGATGGAAGCCACTGACTCAAGTCTCCATACTGTGTCATTCTGCCGGCTCCTGACCATGTCACATACCGTACTCGCTGCCCTAATAGTCGCATGGGCGTAAAAGTCGCACCCCTAACTTTGGAGAGGGGAAAAGCCTCCTCAAAGACATGTTCGACATAAAAGTCGCCCCCCAAAAACCGAAAAATGCCCCCACGCAAAACCCCAGGCGAGATCGTCAAGGGTCACAAGAAGCTATCGGTAACCATCCAGCTGGTGACAAAGATATTGATATTTAAGATTGAAAAAGTACATAGAAAGTTCTGTTGGAAACTTAATACTTAAAAGATGAATGTAGACAGTAGTCTCACTTGTGTTTTCCATAAAAATTATGTTAAAAAAAAGACATTCAAGATCGTCATTGAAAATGGCGGGTGCCCGGGTGGACGATAAACGAGGAAACTATCGGTAACCTTTCATCGGTGACAAAAAATGAGCAACGGATGTAAAATATCAACATAAAATGTTCACATGGGTACTTATGAATTAAATTTGAACATTGAAAATTGAAGTTTCACCTGTGCTGTCTTTAATTTAACTCATAACCAGGACGTGGCCAGGTGCCATCTTCATGTTGCATTTTGAAACTAGTTTCATATCTTGCCACAAGGTGGCAATGTAGCCCAATCGCATCGAAGAAAATCTAGGTCATAGTGAACAGCGTGTTTACGATCAATCATGAATGCCACGACTTGCTATGAGCAAACATTGAACCAAATCATTAAAGATTTCATTTTTTCCTCAAGTAAATATGACAAAAACACACAGAATATTAACAGGTAAGCAAAAACTGTACGTTTATTTTTTATATGCCAAGATTCATCAATGTTAAATGGGCTGCCGATTACCGGCAAAAACAATATATGGCACCGTTGAATACGGAGATCAGGAATGGAGTCTCACAGAGCGGTCTAATTGCAAATTTACACCTGTGGTTGGCGTAAAAGTCGCAGCATGACTTTCAGTTTTAAATTTATTCCCCCAAAAATCGACTTATATGCCGGCGAGTACGGTACCGTTTTAACCCTTTCCCCCTTAAGCCGGCCAAATCTGGCTGGTGGTTAAATGTCGTCTGATTCAACGGTTTCAACTAATTTCAACAGAAATAAAAAACAGTTTGACTGAGAATTGCAGATGAGACCTATCAAGATCACATGCCCCATCCCAAGGAAAGCTGTTGACTCAGTCTCAATTCAAGGGGGAAAGGGTTAAATGGTGGCAGTACCCGCTTTCTCTGTGTCACTGGATATTTCAACCAATGAATTAAGTAGATTCTGTTTATTTCCCAGGTGTCTCACCTTCAACTGGCAGACACCAGTAGGAAGTTACCTGTGGTGCCACCTACAGGCGACATGTTCCATTATAAGGAAGTAAGCTATTTTTGTGTTTCTCATATACATCATATTTTAATTCACTATTCTTGTTCAGAGGGGAATATATTTTTGTTTCTGTGTACAGAGCAGTGAAGGTAAGAGGTGGTGTAAACGACCCATGTATCTGCCATGATCCCTTGATCATCACGCATAGCATGACATGAATCAGTTTACCCAGTATAAATCAATGAAACTCTAAATATTCACCAGGAATTTTCTGATTGGTTTGTGCTTTAAATATACAGGAATAAGGCCCATTTTACGTATTTCATCACAGAAAAATAATATATTTGACTGTTATGACCTTGAGTGTTTCCACACGTATTACTCCCCTGAATCTCTGTGCCTAAACTGTACAAAGATCAGTCGTTTTATCCCACATATCGTGCACTTCAGTGGAACTATACAACCCGAATTTTTTGTGCTGTCTGTCCACTGGTTTGTGGACTGAGTTGACAACGTGTTTCATGGCTGTTGATGGGCTTGATTGCTGAAGATAAATTCTGCTCACAGCCACAAAATTACATTAATGGAAGCAGCTCTGGACAGTTCTCATCAGCTGTGATGTAAAGTGAATAGTTACGCCATTTGTTTAACCATGTAATCCTTTCCCAGACATAATCAGGGAGCCCGCTGAGCTTGCCACTCACAAGAAATTAATTTCTTGGCCATCTCTCATCTCTAATGCTGTCAATAGTTGCACGTTTGGACCGAGGTGTGTCATAGTCATCAAAATTTAACAAAAATCCTTAACCCTCTGCCCTCAAACCTGCCAAAGTTGACAGGTCTTCAAATGACATCTGCTGCAGTCTTTCCGACTCATTTCAACAGCAATCAAAAGCAATTAGACTGAGAATTGTAGACAACACCCCTCCTGATACCGTGTCCCATGGCCCATGTCAACAGCTTTCCTTGGCATGGGTTATGTGCTTAGTACCCAGTCCATGCCAAGGAAAGCTTAGTCCTAAGCTCAGTCTTTATTCACGGGAAAGGGTTAAAATCATTGCTTGATTCCTCCAGAAATATCAAATTCTGGTGCTAATAGGTTTCATTGATTAACTGGTTTATAAGCATATTATGTGTCAAGTTTATGAATTAATGTATGTTTCACCTGAGAAATAATATTTATATCTGATGTGCAGTCTATGAATCTATGTCCTTGGTTTTGTTGGGTAGAAAGACAAGGCTTGCCTTTTATCTACTCTTTCTTCTTATATCATGTAAGTTATCAAGTCTGGGTGCAAGGGTTAACTATTTCTGACTCAAACTTGTCTACAATGACCTTTTGATAGACCTTGAAAAGTGAAACAAGAGGCCCATGGACAAAATGCTCTGCTATTATGTAATTGCTAGACTTATTAAAAAAAATTAATTAAAAAGAAAAAAAAAGAAAATAAATAAAATAAATAAATAAATAAATAAATAAATAAATAAATAAATAAATAAATAAATAAAATAAATAAATCATTAAATAAATAAATAAATAAATAAATAAATAAATAAATAAATAAATAAATAAATAAATAAATAAATAAATAAATAAATAAATAAATAAAAATGAAATAAACAGTACTAATAATTTCCTGAAATGCAATCTCTAGTTTGTGACCTTCAGAAAGTATTTCAAGCTCATCCCCATTGCACCATTACACTTCTCCACATTTCTTTTATTTTCATCACCATTAGCCTTATTATTTCTCAATAAGTTGCATTTAGCTTCCTTTGCTATGTGCTTAATGACCCTCAAAAATTGGTCAAGTCTACCTAAAATTTACAAACTTTGACTATTTGGGTTCCACATATTTGGTGTAAATTTTGTATTTGCTCTCAATTTAACTATCAGAATAATTTATTTTATGTGTTTTTTAATACCTATAATGCCAGTTCCAATTAATGCCTGCAGTGATACCAACATGACTCCATGCCTCACAGACTTTTGGTCTGCACAATGTCCCTGTAACGCTATGTAGAAATATGTGCACTGGTGTAAATAGTGCTTTTCACATTTTTTGCCATGGATCAAGATCTCTTTATCTACCCCACATCCTGAGCATCAACATATAGGTTGCTTTTCACTTTTCCCCGTTGATACAAATGTATAAATCTGCCCCATATCCTGGACATCAGTTTATAGGTTGCTTTTTACCCTCGGCATATAAAGGGCTGAATGGTATTGTTGTCCCCTGCGTCGTTTGTCTGTCCATCCGTCTTGTTGACTTTACCATGATATCTCAAAAAATGTTCACCGTAGTTGTACCAAATTTTTGTCAGAGATGCATCTTATAATGGACTAACTTCCTATTGAAAACCAGCTTTCTCTTACCATTTTAAAACTTTTTACGAAACTGCATTTATTTCACGGCCATCTGATTGGCACACAAGGGGATGACATTACGATAATATCTCGAAAAATATTCACCGAAGCATTACCCAGATTTTTTTTGTCACAGAAGAAGCTTATGATGGACTATGTCTACATTGAAAACCAAGTTCCTGTAATAATTTTCTAACTTTTTATGAAACTTTTAATGCTTTACCACTTTTTTTTTTGTCAGAGATGCATCTTATGATGAACAATGTTCGTACTCAAGACCAGCTTCTTACAAACCTTTAAAGTATTTATTTCAAGGCTGTCTGAGTGGGGCACAAGGGGACAATGTTACCATAATATTCAAACAAGGATCCACAGCAGCTTCACCAAATTTTTATCAGAGATACACATTATAATGGACCATATTACTATTGAAAACCAGCTTCCTCTTATTTTTAAACTTGTAATGAAACTTTTGAAGTATCTATTTGAAGGCCGTCTGAGTGGCAGACAAGTGGAAAATATCATTATAATATCTCAAGATGGATTCATCACAGCTTCATCAAATTTTTGGTGCACCGTATTATGACACCTGTTCCAAATAAGACAACAATATGGAAACTGTGTAAAGTATTCTAGTGCAAAGTCTCAACAAAAAAACAAAACACACACCAAAAAAAAAATGCAGAATTGAGGAAGAAAAGATTGTGGGCGCCAAGGGTAATCCTTTCTCTGAATGCTATTTACATTTTATGCTGCAGATTGAGACCTATAAATCTGTCCCATATCCTCAAAATCAGTCTATAGCTTGCTTTTCATTTTTCCCTGTTGATTGAGACCTATAAATCTGCCCCATTTCCTGGACATCTAAGCATTCATTGCTGGCAAGGATTCACCTGTAGCTGTGGCCCGGTCAGGTGCCCCACTATCCCCATCACCGTCACTGTCTGGCCACCTGTCTCTGTGCGTCATCATCCAAAGATATCTAGTGCATGCAATCGATACGGACAGCACTGACAAATGGTCTGAGACACACGCCATCCTCATCTTTTCTTCTCCCCGTGCACTACTCTTCAGCCACCTGCTCTAAGCTATACATATGAGTTCTCCCGATAATGTCACATTGTCTGGGAGCCTGACCCCACATGACAAACCTGGACCTCCTTCACTGCCACTGTCAATGATACACTCATTTTCTATGTACTTTTCAACAGTACCAACTGTATCTCAGCACATGAAATTATATGTAATCTCCAAACAAAATCAAATCCCACTGAAAACTTGTCAGTGCTTCTGCCGTGGTTTGGGTAATCAGTCAGTCTGTATTATGGGATGAGCTCATATTCTACTCCTCTATATCTGTGGAATCACAGGACGCTCATTTTAACTCTTTCACTCCCACCTGCAACTTAAGTCGAACTACTTAACGTGAACCACTCGGAATTATAATAAGGGTGCTAGATTACTTTTCCTTGTAAAAAGACCTTTCATTCAAGTACCAGCATGCCTGTAGTTACATAGAATATAACTGTCCAGGTCAACAGCTTCTGCTTTGGCAACAGTGCTCGCAGAGTGCCAAGGAAAGCTGTTTACTCAGTCCAAAATGTGGCAATAAAAGAGTTAATAAAGCCATAAACATATGCAACATACTGTACCCATGGCATCACACCCAAAAGTTAGAAAAGTGAATGGCATCCTATCATTGATGTACACATCTCTCACCAAACCTAAGCACTGCACAGAGGGAATCTTGATTGTGTAATATCTTCCATGTGCAACCCGGTTATTCGACTAAAATGTAAGAAATTTCTGCACCAGTAAACCCAGCAAAGTATTAAAATAATGAGACATTTGTAAGTGGCAGTCAATTTAACCATTTTTGAGTTATTTGAAAACAATGCACTTGTGTTGTATTCAAGTACTGAGCTATTTCAACCCTTAAAATGCTGATTTAAGACTGAGTCAACAGCTTTGCTTGGGGCACTTTGCACAAAGCTGTTGACTAAGACTAATTTTTGCTTCAGACTGGGCTTGCTGGTATTTGAATGAAAGGTATCTTCATGAAGAATTTGAATCTTTAAACCATTCTATGTGTAAATGTGATGAGAAAACAACTATAGCCGTGATTAGCACTAGGAGGGTTACGCCAGAATCAACTTTCCTTGGTAGGGGCTGGGTATTTGGCTCCTAATCTCTGTCAGGGGCAGCTGTGGAGGTGGGACACTCTCCCATAGTAGATCTCACGTAAAATCCTCACTCAAAATAGTTCTATTGATGAAACTTGTAAGTTGAAACTGCTTGAACTGAACAAGATTTTCCATGTGAGCGCTTGCACAGGAAAGAGTTAATAGCACATCAATATCGTTGATTTGTCACCAGCAGGCAAGACCTGGTCCCTGTGGTAGCAATCAACCACAGAAAATGGAAAGCACAATTGTATTGCTTGAAGGCTGTGAGGGACAACCTCCTGTCATATCCCACAAACCACAATTACTGGCACTACGCATAACGACCAGCAAGACTACATTGAGACAGCGCCGTTTTTTTAACTCGGGAAAAAATAAGGCAGAATCTGATCAGATGATGTAGTGTTTGTTTACTAAAAGGCCAGTAGAGGTCAGCACTGACCAATATATGTGCATTTATATTTTTAGCTTGTGGCCTGATCAGTCAGCATGGCTAGGGTAATATAAATTTACTCTCTGTGACTCCTTTACAAGGTAAAAATGTACGGATCAACTAAGTCCTTTCTTTTTCATTTATTTGTACCAAGTCATCAAAACCAGTTAACTCATTCCATACTATGGTGACAGGCTTTCGTCAGTGGTTCTGGCACTGCCTGGCAAGTCATGCTGCAGCTGCCCTTGTGGCAGCTGCAGCATGACTTGCCAGGCAGTGTCAGAACCACCAACTTAAGACAATAGGCATGTTGGTACTTGAACAAAAGCTCTTTTCATGAAGAATTTAAATATGCAATTGTCGTCTTAAATCTAGGTAAATTTATGGAAAAATCAAGGACTGGTCTGGAATGAGTTAATGTTTTTGGTCAAGTCACATGTCACCCTAAATCTTTCTGGGCATTTTTATATAAAACACTGCCTGTCACGTTACAGTGGCACGTGCTGAAAGGACCACCCACGTCTTTTTAAGACACTCTTTGAAGATCCGTCACTGTATTTTTTTTATTAGACACACCTCTTTTGAGGCCATCTGCAGTATAACACCACTTGCTGTTGGCAGTGGGGACAGTCTTCAAAACCAGGTACCAGCGTATTGCATTAAAACAGCTACCAAACACACCATCAAATTGTTTGTTCTGAAATGTATTAATGTTGACACTCTATAGTCTTTCATACATTTCGGCCAAGTTCGATATTCATCAATAAGACACTAGTGGCCCTTGGTTCATAGACACTTTCCTCTCTCTTTATATCATGATTTTGTGCTTTCAAGAAAATAAAGAGGTCATGCCAGTACTGATTACTCAAGTCAGTTATAATTTACTGTAGCATGCAAAAAAATTCCTTTTGTAGCTGTTAAAATAGAGTTATTTATGCACAAAATAATCCAAGTTTGATGACTGTAGACTTTGCTAGCAGTAACTGACACGACACACGTACATCTCATAAAGGCCAGTCACTGACACAACACATGTACATCTCATAAAGGCCAGTCACTGACACAACACATGTACATTTCATAAAGGCCAGTCACTGACACAACACATGTACATCTCATAAAGGCCAGTCACTGACACAACATACGTACATCTCATCCAAGGCCAATTACTGACACGACACATAAACACGTTATAAAGACCAGTCACTGACACGACACACGTACATCTCATAGAGGCCAGTCACTGACACGACACACGCACATCTCATAGAGGCCAGTCACTGACACGACACATGTACATCTCATAGAGGCCAGTCTGCTGTTTACAACCATGTTCTTTAATGAAGTAATCCGGTGGTGGTTGGTCATACACTTTGTTGATTAAGATACTAACCAAGTCTGACTGACAGTTCAAAAGCAACACCAAAAAAGATGAATGTTGCATCAAATTCTCACCAATCCTGACAGAAATCGGCTACCTCAACTTTATTAGTCTTTAACTCTATCAAAACTCACGTACATGACACCAAATGAACGCTGTATAAACAAGCCAGTCGCTGAACTATTGACAATGTCATCAAGCTGCACTCACGCACACACATCTATCAATATCCACCGTCCACATAATGGCAAATTTACCTTTATTCATTGGTCAACAAGGCTTCAACTAAAGGGCTCTAAATCTATTTCAATCTCAATGCACAAAGGTTAATGGACTTTTCCATGAACTCACTCCCCTGTATGGAATCCTTCCACCAAGATTAACACATTATTAGGTTGTTTTTTTTCCCTCTCTCTCCCTCTCTTAATAGGAATGGCATTTAGACCAAAGATCTGATACTTGACTCCACTGGGAACAAGTGACCAGTCTAACCTTTAGAAAATAATTGGATTCTTCACTGATAATCAATTTGCTTCGATTTCACATTCCACTAATGACAATAAGCAAGCCTGATCCCACTTTAGCACTCTGACATTTTCTGTCTTTGTATTTTCTAATTTCAATGCGACTTAATGAGCTTTCAAATATTGTTACTCACAATAAACTTTTGCAGACCTCAATGGTGTCTGTTTGCTTGGACCAGGTTTCTGTTATTCATAATGATCAACATCACTTTAAATTGTTCAGTCTGCACCAGAACCTGCTGCCATCTAGTGAAATAACATTGCATTACAGATGGCCTTCTATGGATTCAGTGTGCTGTCCTAATTTTTTGTCACCAATTATCACACAACTTCTTTTCTTTTGTAAACTTTGTTTTCAGTTACTCTCAAATTTTTTACGAACAGCCTGCTACCTATGCATCAGTTTTATATTTGTTGCATCACAACATCTTGGAATACAATTTTAATGTGTTGCTGCAGTTCTGAAAACTCATATACACATTGTGATTTAGTCTCTTTGTTCTGGTTCTGAAAACCCAGACATCGTATTCATTCTGATAAGCACAGAGTACCCTTAGAAAAGTGAATTACAAAACAGGGCTGATAAGCATGAACAAGAACTGAGCATGAGATATTTACATCACCAATGCAAAATCAAGACTCCTCTTCCAAAACAAATGAAGGGACACCCTTATTAGGACATGAACTCTTAACTCATTCCATACCAGTCCCTGATTTTTCCGTATATTTTACCTAGATTTAAGATGACAATTGCACATTTAAATTCTTCAAAGGAGCTTTCATTCAAGTACCAACATGCTTATAGTCCTAAGTCAGTGGTTGTGGCACTGACTGGCAAGTCATGCTGCAGCTGCCACAAGGGCAGCTGCAGCATGACTTGCCAGGCAGTGCCAGAACCACTGACCAATGCCTGTCACCATTGTATGGAATGAGTTAAGTCAATCACAAATAAAAAACATATTGAAGGAGATTTACACGTCATATATGACACTTAAATGCCCTGAGAGCTTTCCTGGGTGCAGACTGGGAGGTTAGTGTCCATCCGGTGGTTTGAAAAGCTGTCGAGTCAATCTTGATACAACAGAAGAGTTAAGCCACATTGTTGCAACGTTATCAAAGAACCAGGAGTGCATCTGTTATCCACATATAAACTTTTCCATGCAAAAGGAGTTGTTAACCCTTGAAGCCCTGATTTAAGACAGTCAACATATTTCCTCAGGACACTTTGTACACAATGCATGCAAAGTGTCCCGAGGAAAGCTGTTGACTAAGACTACTTTTTGCTTTAGACTAGGCTTGCTGGTATCTGAATGAAAGGTATCTTCCTGAGGAATTTGAATCTTTTAACTATTGTCTGTTTAATGGTAATGAGAAAATGACCATAGCCGTGATTAGAACTTTAAGGGTTAAGATACAAACGCATTGAGTGGTAGTCATGGCAACAGCTACACTTATCTCAATAACAAATCTGGCAGTCACAGAAAATGTCAATGATCCAGGTTAACAGCTTTCCTTGGTGCACTTTGGAGACACTAGCCAAGGAGGAAAGCTGTTGACCGGGTGGAGAAGTTAGCACCTGAAAGGCGTACGAAAACACTGCCAGAGGCCACAAATCAACAATTCAAACAACTGCCACTTTTCGTGTTTAAAACAAAATTCTAAAATAGAATTCAGAAAAATATATGTTCCAGATCACCCCAAACCAAAAATTTGTGGCATATTTAGGCGATTTTGCACAACCTCATTGTACAGGCACAAGCATTCCTTCCATCTGTACACACAATAGGTAAAGTGTAGGTCTATACGACTATTCTGTTGTGCAACATTTCCGTTGTGATTGTGCTCGTATAATGAGGTTACCATGGCATTTTGAACTAAGGATGGACTAACCTTGGGACGTCCATTTCTGGCTCAGCAGGTGGCGCTCTGGTGGCAGGTGTCGGGTAGCCTTGAGATGTGGTGGTTGTGATGGTGGAGGTCTCCTGGATGTATTCATTTGACACTGAAAGCAAAAATAACACTAAGAACAGTTGTCACCAACAAACTGGATACCCCCCCCCCCCAACCTTTTGGCACACACATATGCATCATATACCCTTCAACATGAGGTCAATGTCACCAAATTGTAATAAGATCAATAGAATTGCGGTACATTTGAGTTTGATGCGGCTTGTGCATCAGGAGATCTTGTGCTTGCCAGGATTCTGCTATGAATGGACAGTTAGACGTACTGAAAATAGTAGACCCCCCAAAAACTGTTTGCAGGGGGATAATAAACTTAGTTCAACTGCTTGAAACAAAACTTTTCTTTCTGAAAACTCCAGACATCCATGGACCAAGTGTGCATAGATCATCAACTTCTTACTTTTTTTAAATCACATAATCCCCAGGATTTCAATTTTTTATGATTAATTAATTAATTTATTTACTTCTTTAAATATTGATTTTTTATTCAATGAAGCACAAGCAAACTTAATGGAAAAAAAGGACAAATTTCTCATTTATGACATTTCCAAACTTTTTTTGGGGGGTGGGGGTGGGGGGTGTACCGAGTGATTGATGTTAACACAGGATTTTTGCATAATCACAAACATGGCAATCTGATTGCACCAAACCATGAACACAAATGTCTTGTCTAAGAAAGATTCGACTCCCAACAAAATCCCTACTTAACTGAAACTATAAAACATACAATGTGAGCAATGTCTGTGCTGATGTGAACAAGCCAACAAGTCTACCTGAATACATGAAGTAAAGCCTCATTGTACAGAGACTTCCCACACAGGACAACAACAAAATCACACACTCTGGCACTTCAGGTATGAGATCCTCCGCTCTTTTGCTTCAAAACTGGCTGAAAATTTTCTGTGTTGGCTCTCCATATAAAACAAAGACAGCTTTAGCTTTTTGCAGATAACTGTCTACAATCTCTCCCGTGTCCTGCATGTACAGTACAAAAGAACCTAGAAAACAACCACGTCTACATCCATTCTCCCTGGGCTGTTCTGTACATAATTTATGAACACATTTTGGTCTGATAACCTAAAATAGAAAGATTTCAGTCTTCATCGCCCCCAAGGATTGATTCAGAATAAACCAAATAGGTAATTTATTGTAACCAGCAGCATGAATGCCCTCAGGTGTATTTCCTGGGCATTGGTCTC
>OZ026621.1:31372322-31539285 GCA_964020975.1 Hermodice carunculata | reverse complement strand
TCTGTCTGTCTGTCTGTCTGTCTGTCTACCAGCATGCCTATAGTTCCACAGAGAATATCCAGGGTGAACAGCTTTTGTTGGCACACATTGGGTGCATTAGGCTCAATGATCACGCGTCCAATACACACCCAGGAAAGCTGTTGACGGAGTCCAAATTTGGCAGTGAAAGGGTTAAGACAGCTACATGTATAACATAGTAACTGTTGTACTCATCCTGACATACTGAATGCCAATGTCTCCACATCCAACTGTTCCCAAACAAAAACTGCCAGCAAGTGTCTAATGCCGTAACTGATGTCCACTTGGTAACAGACCCTTGCCTGGTCTTTTTCACTTGGTAACAGACCATCGTTATAAATCCTTCTATTTTTAATATTAGCATTTTACAGTTTAAAAAATTTAAAATTCCCAGCTCATTAATTGGTGATAACTGAAATATGAAACAAAACCTGAAGGTCATGTTTATACAGGTGTATGAACTGTGGCTCTGGCCAGGGTCACATTGTCCTTCCTCACCATCAAGTTCCTGTCTGGCCTCGAAGACAGTGCACCAAAAAATCACCAATGAAGCAACCCTGTGGTGCAGTACACCTGACTTAGCTAACTTTATTTAAACACAAGCTACAGTATTTTCACAACACAGTATTTTCACAATTGTGAACTATATGTATCTCCGTTGGGATGTGCAACCAGCCAATCACAACTGTGGTCTGTAACCACTTCACCACAGTTATTATGACCAACCCTCTCCAGCTTAACTCATTCCATACTATGGTCACAGGCCTTGGTCAGTGGTTCTGGCACTGCCTGGCAAGTCATGCTGCAGCTGCCCTTGCGGCAGCTGCAGCATGACTTGCCATGCAGTGCCAGAACCACTGATTTAAGACAATAGGCATGTTGGTACTTGAATGAAAGCTCTTTTCATGAAGAATTTAAATCTGGAATTGTCGTCTTAAATCTTGGTAAATATACATAAATATCAGGGGCTGGTATGGAATGAGTTAACATAAGATTGAGTCAACAGCTTTCCTTGGTGCAGGTTGGGTGCAATGCACCCTACCAACACCAAGGAAAGCTGTTGACCTGGGACATGCTATCATTATGCGTATCATCTGCAATTTCAGCAAAAAAATGTTTTTATGTTGACCAGAATTTTATATGAAAAGATTGAGGCAGAGGACAATTTACATCTGATATGGTTTGGGGTGATTTGAGTGTCACAGGGTTAATATGTCATGGGTGAACATCCTTCCTGGCTGTATGCAGCCACAGTGTACAGATGGAAGCCACTGACTCAAGTCTCCATACTGTGTCATTCTGCCGGCTCCTGACCATGTCACATACCGTTTTAACCCTTTCCCCCTTAAGCCGGCCAAATCCGGCTGGTGGTTAAATGTCGTCTGATTCAACGGTTTCAACTAATTTCAACAGAAATAAAAAACAGTTTGACTGAGAATTGCAGATGAGACCTATCAAGATCACGAGCCCCATCCCAAGGAAAGCTGTTGACTCAGTCTCAATTCAAGGGGGAAAGGGTTAAATGGTGGCAGTACCCGCTTTCTCTGTGTCACTGGATATTTCAACCAATGAATTAAGTAGATTCTGTTTATTTCCCAGGTGTCTCACCTTCAACTGGCGGACACCAGTAGGAAGTTACCTGTGGTGCCACCTACAGGCGACATGTTCCATTATAAGGAAGTAAGCTATTTTTGTGTTTCTCATATACATCATATTTTAATTCACTATTCTTGTTCAGAGGGGAATATATTTTTGTTTCTGTGTACAGAGCAGTGAAGGTAAGAGGTGGTGTAAACGACCCATGTATCTGCCATGATCCCTTGTATCATCACGCATAGCATGACATGAATCAGTTTACCCAGTATAAATCAATGAAACTCTAAATATTCACCAGGAATTTTCTGATTGGTTTGTGCTTTAAATATACAGGAATAAGGCCCATTTTACGTATTTCATCACAGAAAAATAATATATTTGACTGTTATGACCTTGAGTGTTTCCACACGTATTACTCCCCTGAATCTCTGTGCCTAAACTGTACAAAGATAAGTCGTTTTATCCCACATATCGTGCACTTCAGTGGAACTATACAACCCGAATTTTTTGTGCTGTCTGTCCACTGGTTTGTGGACTGAGTTGACAATGTGTTTCATGGCTGTTGATGGGCTTGATTGCTGAAGATAAATTCTGCTCACAGCCACAAAATTACATTAATGGAAGCAGCTCTGGACAGTTCTTCATCAGCTGCGATGTAAAGTGAATAGTTACGCCATTTGTTTAACCATGTAATCCTTTCCCAGACATAATCAGGGAGCCCGCTGAGCTTGCCACTCACAAGAAATTAATTTCTTGGCCATCTCTCATCTCTAATGCTGTCAATAGTTGCACGTTTGGACCGAGGTGTGTCATAGTCATCAAAATTTAACAAAAATCCTTAACCCTCTGCCCTCAAACCTGCCAAAGTTGACAGGTCTTCAAATGACATCTGCTTCAGTCTTTCCGACTCATTTCAACAGCAATCAAAAGCAATTAGACTGAGAATTGTAGACAACACCCCTCCTGATACCGTGTCCCATGGCCCATGTCAACAGCTTTCCTTGGCATGGGTTATGTGCTTAGTACCCAGTCCATGCCAAGGAAAGCTTAGTCCTAAGCTCAGTCTTTATTCACGGGAAAGGGTTAAAATCATTGCTTGATTCCTCCAGAAATATCAAATTCTGGTGCTAATAGGTTTCATTGATTAACTGGTTTATAAGCATATTATGTGTCAAGTTTATGAATTAATGTATGTTTCACCTGAGAAATAATATTTATATCTGATGTGTAGTCTATGAATCTATGTCCTTGGTTTTGTTGGGTAGAAAGACAAGGCTTGCCTTTTATCTACTCTTTCTTCTTATATCATGTAAGTTATCAAGTCTGGGTGCAAGGGTTAACTATTTCTGACTCAAACTTGTCTACAATGACCTTTTGATAGACCTTGAAAAGTGAAACAAGAGGCCCATGGACAAAATGCTCTGCTATTATGTAATTGCTAGACTTATTAAAAAAAATTAATTAAAAAGAAAAAAAAAGAAAATAAATAAAATAAATAAATAAATAAATAAATAAATAAATAAATTAATAAATAAATAAATAAATAAATAAATAAATAAATAAATAAATAAATAAATAAATAAATAAATAAATAAATAAATAAATAAATAAATAAATAAATAAATAAATAAAACAAACAAACAAACAAACAAACAAACAAACAAACAAACAAACAAACAAATAAATAAATAAATAAATAAATAAATAAAAATGAAATAAACAGTAATAATAATTTCCTGAAATGCAATCTCTAGTTTGTGACCTTCAGAAAGTATTTCAAGCTCATCCCCATTGCACCATTACACTTCTCCACATTTCTTTTATTTTCATCACCATTAGCCTTATTATTTCTCAATAAGTTGCATTTAGCTTCCTTTGCTATGTGCTTAATGACCCTCAAAAATTGGTCAAGTCTACCTAAAATTTACAAACTTTGACTATTTGGGTTCCACATATTTGGTGTAAATTTTGTATTTGCTCTCAATTTAACTATCAGAATAATTTATTTTATGTGTTTTTTAATACCTATAATGCCAGTTCCAATTAATGCCTGCAGTGATACCAACATGACTCCATGCCTCACAGACTTTTGGTCTGCACAATGTCCCTGTAATGCTATGTAGAAATATGTGCACTGGTGTAAATAGTGCTTTTCACATTTTTTGCCATGGATCAAGATCTCTTTATCTACCCCACATCCTGAGCATCAACATATAGGTTGCTTTTCACTTTTCCCCGTTGATACAAATGTATAAATCTGCCCCATATCCTGGACATCAGTTTATAGGTTGCTTTTTACCCTCGGCATATAAAGGGCTGAATGGTATTGTTGTCCCCTGCGTCGTTTGTCTGTCCATCCGTCTTGTTGACTTTACCATGATATCTCAAAAAATGTTCACCGTAGTTGTACCAAATTTTTGTCAGAGATGCACCTTATAATGGACCAACTTCCTATTGAAAACCAGCTTTCTCTTACCATTTTTAAACTTTTTACAAAACTGCATTTATTTCACGGCCATCTGATTGGCACACAAGGGTATGACATTACGATAATATCTCAAAAAATATTCACTGAAGCATTACCCAGATTTTTTTGTCACAGAAGAAGCTTATGATGGACTATGTCTACATTGAAAACCAACTTCCTGTAATAATTATTTAACTTTTTATGAAACTTTTAATGCTTTACCACTTTTTTTTTGTCAGAGATGCATCTTATGATGAACAATGTTCGTACTAAAGACCAGCTTCTTACAAACCTTTAAAGTATTTATTTCAAGGCCGTCTGAGTGGGGCACAAGGGGACAATGTTACCATAATATCCAAACAAGGATCCATAGCAGCTTCACCAAATTTTTATCAGAGATGCACATTATAACGGACCATATTACTATTGAAAACCAGCTTCCTCTTGTTTTTAAACTTGTAATGAAACTTTTGAAGTATCTATTTGAAGGCCGTCTGAGTGGCAGACAAGTGGAAAATATCATCATAATATCTCAAGATGGATTCATCACAGCTTCATCAAATGTTTTATGCACCTTATTATGGCAGCTGTTCCAAATAAGACAACAATATGGAAACTGTGTAAAGTATTCTAGTGCAAAGTCTCAACAAAAAAACAAAACACACACCAAAAAAAATGCAGAATTGAGGAAGAAAAGATTGTGGGCGCCAAGGGTAATCCTTTCTCTGAATGCTATTTACATTTTATGCTGCAGATTGAGACCTATAAATCTGTCCCATATCCTCAAAATCAGTCTATAGCTTGCTTTTCATTTTTCCCTGTTGATTGAGACATATAAATCTGCCCCATTTCCTGGACATCTGAGCATTCATTGCTGGCAAGGATTCACCTGTAGCTGTGGCCCGGTAAGGTGCCCCACTATCCCCATCACCGTCACTGTCTGGCCACCTGTCTCTGTGCGTCATCATCCAAAGATATCTAGTGCATCCAATCAATACGGACAGCACTGACAAATGGTCTGAGACACACGCCATCCTCATCTTTTCTTCTCCCCGTGCACTACTCTTCAGCCACCTGCTCTAAGCTATACATATGAGTTCTCCCGATAATGTCACATTGTCTGGGAGCCTGACCCCACATGACAAACCTGGACCTCCTTCACTGCCACTGTCAATAATACACTCATTTTCTATGTACTTTTCAACAGTACCAACTGTATCTCAGCACATGAAATTATATGTAATCTCCAAACAAAATCAAATCCCACTGAAAACTTGTCAGTGCTTCCGCCGTGGTTTGGGTAATCAGTCAGTCTGTATTATGGGATGAGCTCATATTCTACTCCTCTATATCTGTGGAATCACAGGACGCCAACTTTAACTCTTTCACTGCCACCTGCAACTTAAGTCGAACTACTTAACGTGAACCGCTCTGAATTATAATAAGGGTGCTAGATTAATTTTCCTTGTAAAAAGACCTTTTATTCAAGTACCAACATGCCTGTAGTTACATAGAATATAAGAGTCCAGGTCAACGGCATTTGCTTTGGGCACAAAGTGCCCATAGTGTGCCAAGGAAAGCTGTTGACTCAGTTCAAAATGTGGCAGTGAAAGCGTTAATAAAGCCATAAACATATGCAACAAACTGTACCCATGGCATCACACCCAAAAGTTAGAAAAATGAATGGCATCCTACCATTGATGTACACATCTCTCATCAAACCTAGGCACTGCACAGAGGGAATCTTGATTGTGTAATATCTTGCATATGCAACCCAGTTATTTAACTAAAATGTAAGAAATTTCTGCACCAGTCAACCCAGCAAAGCATTAAAATAAGATAATGGGACATTTGTAAGTGGCAGTCAATTTAACGATTTTTGAGTTATTTGAAGTCAATGTACTTGTGTTGTATTCAAATACTGAGCTATTTTAACCCTTAAAACGCTGATTTAAGACTGAGTCAACAGCTTTCCTTGGGGCTCTTTGCACACATGAGTGCAAAGTGCCTCAAGGAAAGCTGTTGACTAAGACTACTTTTTGCTTCAGAGTAGGCTTGCTGGTATTTGAATGAAAGGTATCTTCATGAAGAATTTGAATCTTTAAACCATTCTATGTGTAAATGTGATGAGAAAACAACTATAGCCGTGATTAGCACTAGGAGGGTTACGCCAGAATCAACTTTCCTTGGTAGGGGCTAGGTATTTGGCTCCTAATCTCTGTCAGGGGCAGCTGTGGAGGTGGGACACTCTCCCATAGTAGATCTCACGTAAAATCCTCACTCAAAATAGTTCTATTGATGAAACTTGCAAGTTGAAACTGCTTGAACCGAACAAGATTTTCCATGTGAACGCTTGCACAGGAAAGAGTTAATAGCACATCAATATCGTTGATTTGTCACCAGCAGGCAAGAACTGGTCCCTGTGGTAGCAATCAACCACAGAAAATGGAAAGCACAATTGTATTGCTTGAAGGCTGTGAGGGACAACCTCCTGTCATATCCCACAAACCACAATTACTGGCACTAAGCATAACGACCAGCAAGACTACATTGAGACAGCGCCGTTTTTTTAACTCGGGGAAAATAAGGCAGAATCTGATCAGATGATGTAGTGTTTGTTTACTAAAAGGCCAGTAGAGGTCAGCACTGACCAATATATGTGCATTTATATTTTTAGCATGTGGCCTGATCAGTCAGCATGGCTAGAGTAATATAAATTTACTCTCTGTGACTCCTTTACAAGGTAAAAATGTACGGATCAACTAAGTCTTTTCTTTTTCATTTATTTGTACCAAGTCATCAAAACTCATTCCATACTATGGTCACAGGCTTTCGTCAATGGTTCTGGCACTGCCTGGCAAGTCATGCTGCAGCTGCTCTTGTGGCAGCTGCAGCATGACTTACCAGGCAGTGTCAGAACCACCGACTTAAGACAATAGGCATGTTGGTACTTGAACGAAAGCTCTTTTCATGAAGAATTTAAATATGCAATTGTCGTCTTAAATCTAGGTAAATTTATGGAAAAATCAAGGACTGGTATGGAATGAGTTAATGTTTTTGGTCAAGTCACATGTCACCCTAAATCTATTTGGGCATTTTTATATAAAACACTGCCTGTCACGTTACAGTAGCACGTGCTGAAAGGACCACCCATGTCTTTTGAAGACACTCTTTGAAGACCCTTCACTGTATTTTTTTTTATTAGACACACCTCTTTTGAAGCCATCTGCAGTATAATACCACTTGCTGTTGGCAGTGGGGACAGTCTTCAAAACCAGGTACCAGTGTATTGCATTAAAACAGCTACCAAACACACCATCAAATTGTTTGTTCTGAAATGTATTAATATTGACACTCTATAGTCTTTCATACATTTCGGCCAAATTTGATATTCATCAATAAGACACTAGTGGCCCTTGGTTCACAGACACTTTCCTCTCTCTTTATATCATGATTTTGTGCTTTCAAGAAAATAAAGAGGTCATGCCAGTACTGATTACTCAAGTCAGTTATAATTTACTGTAGCATGCAAAAAAATTCCTTTTGTAGCTGTTAAAATAGAGTTATTTATGCACAAAATAATCCAAGTTTGATGACTGTAGACTTTGCTGGCAGTAACAGTCACTGACACGTACATCTCATAAAGACCAGTCACTGACACGAAACGCGTACATCTCATAAAGGCCAGTCACTGACACAACACGCCTACATCTCATAAAGACCAGTCACTGACACAACACGCGTACATCTCATAAAGGCCAGTCACTGACACAACACATGTACATCTCATACAGGCCAGTCACTGACACAACACATGTACATCTCATAAGGACCAGTCAATGACGTGACACACGTGCATCTCATAAAGGCCAGTCACTGACACAACACATGTACATCTCATAAAGGCCAGTCACTGACACGACACATGTACATCTCATAAAGGCCAGTCACTGACACAACACATGTACATCTCATACAGGCCAGTCACTGACACAACACATGTACATCTCATAAGGACCAGTCAAGGACGTGACACACGTGCATCTCATAAAGGCCAGTCACTGACACGACACATGTACATCTCATAAAGGCCAGTCACCGACACAACACATGTACATCTCATAAGGACCAGTCAATGACGTGACACACGTGCATCTCATAAAGGCCAGTCACCGACACAACACATGTACATCTCATAAGGACCAGTCACTGCCACGACACACGTACATCTCATCAAGGCCAATTACTGACACGACACATTAACACGTTATAAAGACCAGTCACTGACACGACACACGTACATCTCATAGAGGCCAGTCACCGACACAACACATGTACATCTCATACAGGCCAGTCACTGACACAACACATGTACATCTCATAAGGACCAGTCAATGACGTGACACACGTGCATCTCATAAAGGCCAGTCACTGACACAACACATGTACATCTCATAAAGGCCAGTCACTGACACGACACATGTACATCTCATAAAGGCCAGTCACTGACACAACACATGTACATCTCATACAGGCCAGTCACTGACACAACACATGTACATCTCATAAGGACCAGTCAAGGATGTGACACACGTGCATCTCATAAAGGCCAGTCACTGACACGACACATGTACATCTCATAAAGGCCAGTCACCGACACAACACATGTACATCTCATAAAGGCCAGTCACCGACACAACACATGTACATCTCATAACGACCAGTCACTGCCACGACACACGTACATCTCATCAAGGCCAATTACTGACACGACATATTAACACGTTATAAAGACCAGTCACTGATACGACACACGTACATCTCATAGAGGCCAGTCACTGACACGACACATGTACATCTCATAGAGGCCAGTCTGCTGTTTACAACCATGTTCTTTAATGAAGTAATCCGGTGGTGGTCGGTCATACACTTTGTTGATTAAGATACTAACCAAGTCTGACTGACAGTTCAAAAGCAACACCAAAAAAGATGAATGTTGCATCAAATTCTCACCAATCCTGACAGAAAGCGGCTACCTCAACTTTATTAGTCTTTAACTCTATCAAAACTCACGTACATGACACCAAATGAACGCTGTATAAACAAGCCAGTCGCTGAACTATTGACAATGTCATCAAGCTGGACTCACGCACACACATCTATCAATATCCACCGTCCACATAATGGCAAATTTACCTTTATTCATTGGTCAACAAGGCTTCAACTAAAGGGCTCTAAATCTATTTCAATCTCAATGCACAAAGGTTAATGGACTTTTCCATGCACTCACTCTCCTGTATGGAATCCTTCCACCCAGATTAACACATTATTAGGTTGTTTTTTTTTCCTCTCTCTCCCTCTCTTAATAGGAATGGCATTTAGACCAAAGATCTGATACTTGACTCCACTGGGAACAAGTGACCAGTCTAACCTTTAGAAAATAATTGGATTCTTCACTGATAATCAATTTGCTTCGATTTCACATTCCACTAATGACAATAAGCAAGCCTGATCCCACTTTAGCACTCTGACATTTTCTGTCTTTGTATTTTCTAATTTCAATGCGACTTAATGAGCTTTCAAATATTGTTACTCACAATAAACTTTTGCAGACCTCAATGGTGTCTGTTTGCTTGGACCAGGTATTCTGTTATTCATAATGATCAACATCACTTTAAATTGTTCACTCTGCACCAGAACCTGCTGCCATCTAGTGGAATAACATTGCATTACAGATGGCCTTCTATGGATTCAGTGTGCTGTCCTAATTTTTTGTCACCAATTATCACACAACTTCTTTTCTTTTGTAAACTTTGTTTTCAGTTAGTCTCAAAATTTTTACCAACAGCCTGCTACCTATGCATCAGTTTCATTTTTGTTGCAGCACAACATCTTGGAATACAATTTTAATGTGTTGCTGCAGTTTTGAAAACTCATATACACACTGTGATTTAGTCTCTTTGTTCTGGTTCTGAAAACCCAGACATTGTATTCATTCTGATAAGCACAGAGTACCCTTAGAAAAGTGAATTACAAAAACAGGGCTGATAAACATGGACAAGAAAAGAGCATGAGATATTTACATTACCAATGAAAAATCAAGACTTCTCTTCCAAAAAAAATGAAGGGACACCCTTATTAGGACATGAACTCTTAACTCATTCCATACCTGTCCCTGATTTGTCTGTATATTTATCTAGATTTCAGATGACAATAGCACATTTAAATTCTTCACGAAAAGAGCTTTCGTTCAAGTACCAACATGCCTGTAGTCTTAAGTCAGTGGTTCTGGCACTGCCTGGCAAGTCATGCTGCAGCTGCGGCAAGGGCAGCTGCAGCATGACTTGCCAGGCAGTGCCAGAACCACTGACCAATGCCTGTCACCATAGTATGGAATGAGTTAAGTCAATCACAACTAAAAAACATATTGAAGGAGATTTATACACGTCATATATGACACTTAAATGCCCTGAGAGCTTTCCTGGGTGCAGACTGGGAGGTTAGTGTCCACCCGGTGGTTTGAAAAGCTGTCAAGTCAATCTTGATACAACAGATGAGTTAAGCCACATTGTTGCAATGTTATCAAAGAACCAGGAGTGCATCTGTTATCCACATATAAACTTTTCCATGCAAAAAGAGTTGTTAACCCTTGAACCCCTGATTTAAGACAGTCAACAGATTTCCTCAGGACACTTTGTACACAATGCATGCAAAGTGTCCCGAGGAAAGCTGTTGACTAAGACTACTTTTTGCTTTAGACTAGGCTTGCTGGTATCTGAATGAAAGGTATCTTCCTGAGAAATTTGAATCTTTTAACCATTATCTGTTTAATGGTAATGAAAAAATGACCACAGCCGTGATTAGCACTTTAAGGGTTAAAATAAAAATGCTTTGAGTGGTAGTCATGGCAACAGTCACACTTATCTCAACAACAAATCTGGCAGTTGCAGAAAATGTCAATGATCCGGGTCAACAGCTTTCCTTGGCACACTTTGGAAACACCACCCAAGGAGGAAAGCTGCTGACTGGGTGGAGAAGTTAGCACCTGAAAGGCGTATGAAAACACTGCCAGAGGCAACAAATCAACAATTCAAACAACTGCCACTTTTCGTGTTTAAAACAAAATTCTAAAATAGAATTCAGAAAAATGCATGTTCCAGATCACCCCAAACCAAAAATTTGGGGCATATTTAGGCGATTTTGCACAACCTCATTGTACAGGCACAAGCATTCCTTCCATCTGTACACACAACCGATAAAGTGTAGGTCTATACGACTATGCTGTTGTGCAACATTTCCGTTGTGATTGTGCTCGTATAATGAGGTTACCATGGCATTTTGAACAAAAGGATGGACTGACCTTGGAACGTCCATTTCTGGCTCAGCAGGTGGCGCTCTGGTGGCAGGTGTCGGGTAGCCTTGAGATGTGGTGGTTGTGATGGTGGAGGTCTCCTGGATGTATTCATTTGACACTGAAAGCAAAAATAACACTAAGAACAGTTGTCACCAACAAACTGGATACCCCCCCCCCCCCAACCTTTTGGCACACACATTTGCATCATATACCCTTCAACATGAGGTCAATGTCACCAAATTGTAATAAGATCAATAGAATTGAGCTACATTTGAGTTTGACGTGGCTTGTGCATCAGGAGATATTGTGCTTGCCAGGATTCTGCTATGAATGGACAGTTAGACAAACCGAAAATAGTACACCCCCCAAAAAACTGTTTGCAGGGGGATAATAAACTTAGTTCAAGTGCTTGAAACAAAACTTTTCTTTCTGAAAACTCCAGACATCCATGGACCAAGTGTGCATAGATCATCAACTTCTTACTTTTTTAAATCACATAATCCCCAGGATTTCAATTTTTTATGATTAATTAATTAATTTATTTACTTCTTTAAATATTGATTTTTTATTCAATGAAGGACAAGCAAACTTAATGGAAAAAAAGGACAAATTTCTCATTTATGACATTTCCAAACTTTTTTTGGGGGGTGGGGGTGGGAGGTGTACCAAGTGATTGATGTTAACACAGGATTTTTGCATAATCACAAACATGGCAATCTGATTGCACCAAACCATGAACACAAATGTCTTGTCTAAGAAAGATTCGACTCCCAACAAAATCCCTACTTAACTGAAACTATAAAACATACAATGTGAGCAATGTCTGTGCTGATGTGAACAAGCCAACAAGTCTACCTGAATACATGAAGTAAAGCCTCATTGTACAGAGACTTCCCACACAGGACAACAACAAAATCACACACTCTGGCACTTCAGGTATGAGATCCTCCGCTCTTTTGCTTCAAAACTGGCTGAAAATTTTCTGTGTTGGCTCTCCATATAAAACAAAGACAGCTTTAGCTTTTTGCAGATAACTGTCTACAATCTCTCCCGTGTCCTGCATGTACAGTACAAAAGAACCTAGAAAACAACCACGTCTACATCCATTCTCCCTGGGCTGTTCTGTACATAATTTATGAACACATTTTGGTCTGATAACCTAAAATAGAAAGATTTCAGTCTTCATCGCCCCCAAGGATTGATTCAGAATACACTAAATAGGTAATTTATTGTAACCAGCAGCATGAATGCCCTCAGGTGTATTTCCTGGGCATTGGTCTCTTCAGCATTTGAGAAAGTTCACTAATGAAGAGACTGTCTCGTTACAGCTACTGTAGTTCTTCTGTTTGACACCAGGATTTGCCTGGGGGTACTTATTCCTCCTATGTAACACTCTGATGGTACATACAATTTATGTAATTATCTTACATGAACATTGCTAGGACAGATCTGTGGCTTTACTACAATGCCTCAGGCTACCTTCAGTTCCTATTATGTCCACTGGAGGGCACCAGCTGTCTGCAGCATGCCTCTTGCCTCAACCCAGACATATTTATGCTTGTTTATCATCAAAACTATTGCTGGGCTTACATTTGTCATTTCCCTATAAACTGAGGAAACACAGGTTGGCAGCACAAATGTGTGTGTGTGTGTGTGAGAGAGAGAGCGAGAGAGAGAGAGAGAAAGAGAGAGAGAGAGAGAGAGATTTGTAAATGTAAGTAACACTATGCCTCCATCATTCCCTTAATCAACAGCTTTTCTTTGGTTGCTGCTGAGTCAGTCTTAACTCAAGGGGAAATGATTGATACATGAGACACATGGGTTCTCATGACTCCATAGTTCCTTTCTTCTCTACTACCCTGGTGCACCCAGATCATAATCAGTTCCCTTGCCTTTTATTAGATTGCCTCAGGCACAAACTAATTGTGCACCCATAAGTACAAAACTGTTTGAATGGCTCATCAGTGTTTGGGATATTTCCCTGATACAAGGCAGTCTTCATACGGCCCTGATACTATAGTACAGGGTTATGCTTGAAATGTCATCACCCAACCTGCATAATCGCCCCAACACATCAGTGAACTGAACCAGAACCTACTTCAACCCTCTTCAAGCAGACAATATGGCCAACCAGAACACCTCCAAAACCTCATGTAGCTCTGTCCATTCCAGCCACTCACCTACACAATGCTGAGTCAGCAATTTTCTACTGTGTTCTTTGGCTCATTTCACACAAAGTTAGCATGTGTCTTGGTTTGTTTTCTCTCCCCCACCCCCCTTCAAGTGGGGGTGGGGGGGTCCAGGTGAGGGTGCCTGAATGCAACTTTTGTCTAATAGGAGAGTACATAATTAGCATTTTATTTACACATATTCAGGAAAACCATTGGTAAAACACACAACCCAATGGAGAAAGCCTTGCTGGCTCAAAGTGTGTGTCCCCATAGCATATGGTGACTCTTTCCTCGTCAGGACAAGACTGCATCAATAGCTTTCCTTAATGATGCTGGATGCAATGTACCCAATCTTTAACAAGGAAAAGCTATTGCCTCAGACAGTGCAACTATGGTAGATCTTATTGAAAACTGTCAATATAAAAAATGTTTTCTATGACATGAAATTTGAGTGAAAACATTGCGAATAGACATCAATACACTTCTGGGCAATTTGAGTGTGTGTGTGTGTGTGTGGTGGGGGGGGGGGGGGAAGGGTTAAAGTAACCAGTAATGGACAGGGCAATTTTCCAGCTGAAATAATAAAATTGATGAGAAGATTCACTTACATCCAACTTTTTTCCACCATGATCCCTACTACATCAGTTAATTTCAAGGGTTGCAATTATAAGTTAAGGTCATGGGCATACAAATCCCTAACTCTCTTGACCAATGCGCACTCTACAGGACCGTACAGGAACTGTCTATTCTTGCATTCCCTAATCCACAAAAAAATTTTCCTGACAGGATGTCAATGTCAGGGGACAATGGTGGTCCACACTCACCAGATCATGTGACCAAAATCATTTTGGGGGTAACATATACCAAACAGGGCTCACAGATGGAGAAGTGTAAATGCGCCTGTTTGAAAAGCACACATTTTTCAAAAGGGAATGATGCAAAGATACTGTTCCACATTTGTAGAGGCACCTGGCATTTGACCCAGTCATTACAATTCTAAACATCTATCTGATTGCCAGTTTACAATGTTGAAATTTTAACCAGATTTGAAATCATTGGAAAATGACCTTTTATACACATTTTAAATGTTTGTATTAATACTTTTCAAGCTATGAAACCTTCTTGGTACTAATTACCTACAAGTGCACTGTGATCCAAAGGATCTATGTCCCCACCACAATATACAGAAGAAAGCTATACAATATATACAGCATGTCTGGATGCACAAAAAATGATATGTTCTTGGGCCCTGTGACCTTGAAAATAGGTCAATGTCAAAAGCAATATGGCACACATGCCCTTGGTATGATGCATCTCTGCTTATAAATTTCATTATTCTATCTCTAAGAGTTCTAGAGATATGCTGCCAGACACATGAAAATAAATATGTTCTTGGGCCCTGTTTTCAAGGTCAAAAACAATACAAAGTGCACATGCCCGAGGCATGATGCATCTCTGGTATAAATTTCATTATTCTATCTCTTAGGTTTCTAGAGATATGCTCCCAAAAGGACGGACGGGAGCGGCACCTATCCCTACTACTTCTATGTCCCCCTTTGCCACCTTTGGTGGCAGGGGACAAATATGTTTTGGGCCTGTCACCTCTGACTTGGTTTAGTCCACATATCACTGTGGTGATTTTCATCTACACTTTCTGTTCATTCAACTCAACAGAATCCTGAATCCCTTCCCCATGACAAAGGCATTCACCCACATATTATTCAATATCCAAGTAAACATGCTTAATAAATCAATTACAGCAATCAATATTTCCTGACAAAAGTTTTGTTAGCACTGCAATGCCAATATTACCAGTGAGGGGCCAAAACCAAGAATACATATGCCTTCAAACAAAGATTACAAGTACTTCTGCAACAGGGACCCTCAAAATGTCAAAGGTTGGTTAACCCTCACCTAGTGGAATGAGACTAAAACTAATAGCTTTCCTTTCCATGGGAAGGAAACTTAAGCTGTTAACTTGCAGCATACTATCATAATCATGTCATATCGACAATTCACACCAAAACTTTTTTTCTATTGATGACAAATTTATGTAAAATATTAAAGCGGATGAAAATTTACATGCAAGTTCTTTTGAAATAATTTGACCAGGACACAAATAACTATGAGAGCGTCACCTGGTGGGGTGGAGGAGGCCGGCGTCTTGGCATCCATGGCGTCAGTCATGTCCGGAAGCTCTGCCATGTAGGAAGGCTTGGCAATAGTCAGCAGCACGTGTTCCTGAGTGGCTTTCAGTGCCGCCACGGCGTCCTCGTGGCTGACGTTTTCCAGATTCACGTCGTTAACCTGTACATAAAAACATAGTTTCATCTCCTGTCTTTAATCTTGATAATACACCACTGATCCAAAGCTTGATCCAATTGACAAGTGTTTTCTATGACTTCCATCACAACCATATTCAGTTGAGTGCTGTCTTGTTCTGTATGACATCACCTTGTGGAAGGAGGCCAAGGTGCATGCATGCATGTGCATTTTTATTCATATTAACCCTTAACTCATTCCATACCAGTCCCTGATTTTTCCGTATATTTACCTAGATTTAAGACGACAATTGCATATTTAAATTCTTCATGAAAAAAAGCTTTCATTCAAGTACCAACATGCCTCCAGTCTTAAGTCAGTAGTTCTGGCACTGCCTAT
Organism: Hermodice carunculata; assembly: GCA_964020975.1. Lineage (NCBI taxonomy): Eukaryota > Metazoa > Annelida > Polychaeta > Eunicida > Amphinomidae > Hermodice > Hermodice carunculata. The sequence goes on along the minus strand of OZ026621.1, from coordinate 31,523,018 downwards.
TACCGTAGTGTGGAATGAGAAGTGCTAATCACGGCTACAGTTGTTTTCTCATTACCTTCAAACATATAATGGTTAAAAGATTCAAATTCCTCATGAAGATACCTTTCATTCAAATACCAACAAGCCTACTCTGAAGCAAAAAGTAGTCTTAGTCAACAGCTTTCCTCTGGACCCTTTGTGCACATTGTGTGCAAAGTGTCACAAGCAAAGCTGTTGACTCAGTCTTAAATCAGGGCTTTAACGCTTAAATTATGTTTTTTTTTAAAACAAATCTGGGTTTCCTCCTGTATCAATATGCAATGCATAAGTTCCCACTACATGTCCTTGTTTCTCTTCTATTGGAGTCTATTGCACAGATTTCTCATCATCATTTTAGCGGATCAACATAAACTGTCAACCATCATCTTAAATATGGTAATGTTCACCAAAGATATTGGCACTTTCTAAAATCTTACAGGGACAATGATAGGTGTCAATGCATTGGCAGCAGGTCCCGTCGAGTTGACAGGGGGTGACCCTGCATCACATGTCACTTTACAAATTCCAAGGAAACTGATTACAGCATCCCTAAAACAAGGAGCTGACAGCGAGTACGTGGCCTCAGACAACGATGGCCACAGCCAGCAGGTACCACTGCATCAGGTCCACAATCTGGAGTGGTTTTTACATTTCTCCAGTAATCCATCTTCAAGATGCCCACCTCACTTTGTCACCAATGCACGCAGTTGTAATCACTCACACAGCTGAAAATAACCCACCTCTCTGCTCAGTGCCTACCTGTATTCTGAAACCATCTTTTTTCTATAAACTGTCATCTCATAGTTATCATACATTAACTGACCTGATGGACACATGCTCATTTACACTGGATAACCTGCCGGTACAGGTAAATGTGACACCTGAGGCTCACTATATTTGTGCAGAAACTAGCAGTAGGTTCCATACAAGCCTGGCCAAAACGATGTAGATTTTCTAATAAAATGATACTACTTTATTTTTAGTATTTGGTTCACCTCCTATGAGATGCACGTTGACTGTGCCTTTTGCAAGCCAACACCGTGAAGGCTTAATGGAGTAGGCTTAAACAGACTCGAGTCACCAGACTGCACCACTGACCAAGAGAAATCACTTGACATTTGTAGCCTTATTTCAGGTGATCCTCTTGACCCACAGCGCCCTCTTGTGACTGCAATGTCCAAGGCTTATTCTGCTGAATCCTACAAGAAACTCACCCCGAGAAGTCTGTCCCCCATAGCCAGCCTGCCGTCCAGTTGCGCTGCGCCACCATCAATGATCTTTGTGACAAAGATCCCATTGTCTCCTGGGATATGTTGGTTACCCATGCCTCCAGCGATGCTGAAGCCCAACCCTGAGAGCAAATCATATCCGTTAGACTTGTGCACTCTCTCTGTAGTTTTTATGTGATTTATATTGCAAGAATTCTATGAACACTGTCCATATGTACACTTGATCTTTTGGTTTTATGCAGCCATTGAAGGTAGTGGTGAAATTTACAAATGAACATGACATTGAAAAAAGGCGACTATTTTGATGACTGAAAATCACAATCTGATGGCAAATTTCACGAATCCTTTCATCTGTACGTGTATTTTAGCACGAAACCCTACCCTTTTTGATTTCGACATCAGCTTGTCAATGAAATAGGTTACATGCAGAACGTGTACTTTGATAGCTTACACACACCAGACTTCATACTGATATGTTTACCCTCCATACAAGTCCCCATTAAAATTCTGGTGGCAAGCGAGAGATGGCTTAACTGGATCAATATAAGTTGCACCCACTTACCTTTGTTCCCTTTAACCAGTTCTATTTCTAAGATATTTTCTATTGGAGCTTTACTTCTTTTTACCACCTGAAAATATAACAAAAGCAGACAGTTGTACACCTTTCAATTTGTTTGTCGTTCTGCTTTGAAATATTCCAGCAAGCTTTCAATAGCAAGGTTACACAAGTCGTCTCAGGTTGTCTTCATTCCATACAAAATGTATACTTGTATTGTTAATCAGTCTCCGTATTACTGCCTATTATATATATATATATATATATATATATATATATATATATATATATATATATATATATATATATATATCACACCATGTGGTATAAATACAGCCCTGGTTCTCATTGCTGTGCAGATGTGTAGTGGGTTGATATGAGGGCAATGGGTATGATATTTTAGGAAAAATAGGGTTAACATGAGGCTTGATATCAAGCACATGTGCTTCCTGTATACCCAATCACATTCACAGATAAAAAAAAATCACCCTAAAAATGGTCATTATCAACTTTTCTCCTCCACATTCCTTGTAATTCAGCCTCGTTGGGCCTCGTGGACCGGGGCCATCAAATTCCTGATAATTCTGCCCTGCCCTGGTCTATTCTGTGAATACACTGTAGCCGTATACATACACTGGGCTACAGGGGGTGATACAGCTACAACCATGTGATAACCTATAAATATATATCTCCAGTATACAACCTATCTGACCTGGTCTTATCTCCATCCATTATACAACCTATCTGATCTGGTTTTATCTCCATCCATTGTAAAACCTATATGACCTGGTCTTATCTCCATCCATTGTAAAACCTATCTGATCTGGTCTTATCTCCATCCATTGTACAACCTGTCTGACCTGGTCTTATCTTCAACCATTATACAACCTATCTGACCTGGTCTTATCTCCATCCATTGTAAAACCTATCTGACCTGGTCTTATCTCCACACATCAGTTCTGTTGGATTTCACATCACATACACACTTCTGTCCCTAGTCTTTACCAGCAGGTTTCCACTATGGCAAAAAAGGAAACACATAAGGCCAGGTCAGTTAAATCCTGTCTGTTGGGTTTTAGCTGTGGACAACATTTTGAAAATGAGGTTGACGTCATCATGAGATAAATATGAAGCCTCCCTGTTGGTAGAAAGACTGAGTAAATCACGACCTGTTTTGTGACCTGTTTCGACTGTAAACATTGGCTGTTAACCCTTAAAGTGCTAATCAGTGCTATAGTTGTTTTCTCATTACCGATAAACATATAATAGTTAAAAGATATAAATTCCTCATGAAGACGCCTTTCATTCAAATACCAGCAAGCCTAGTCTAAAGCAAAAAGTAGTCTTAGTCTTAAATCAGTGCTTTAAAAGTTAAGTTCCTGATCTGGTCTACCACATCATTGCAATCCCCCTACAACCAGTGTTCAAAGAAATATTTAAAAATCCTCCGAGTTTGGTGTCATTTTCCTGTGGACAACTATAAACTGTAGACACCAGCAAAATACTAATTACAATAGAACTGAAGCTTTTCATGTGTATGTATAATGACATGCCTATACTCCAAATTAATACCTAGATCCCAATACTACAAGGCACCTTGCTGATTTCCCCTGGCTCTCAAAATACATTACCACTTGGCTTTCTGAACGCCACAGCAGTCATTTATTAAGAATAAAAGCATCTTAAAAAGAGGACATTCCAACCAATGTTATCTAGCACATTTCCATTCCAACCTTACAAATTTAGACAGGTGATTTTTTCCACGTCATTTTCTCCCAACCAAAATGATTATTATCATTGAATCAAGTTTGACGCTTGAGATCATTAATGATAATTAGCTCCGTATGAATGTTATCACAGCAAATATCACCACTTACAGTCACAGCTTCGGAAAACTCATTTTGCAAAATTGCTTTTCTTGGTACGCTTATTTTTTGTAAATATAATTGTACCTTCATTTTGTACACATTCCCCCCCCTCCCCCCCATTTTTCATACATTTCCATCAATCATTAAACACGGGTGGAATGTTAACCCTTTCCTGATAAATGACAATTACTTTATTGAAACAAATATCACAGTGTTTGCACAAATTTTGCAGAGACAGATGGACATTTCAGCACTTAATAAATACAGAATACTGATTGGCCAGTCTGTATTAGGTTGCCCAAAATTGAATCGTGTACTGAGACAAGTCTGTTCGCAAATCATAGGTACAACTGTGAATATTTAATACTCATAAATAGCACTGTGAATTTATTTCATTTCCCTCTGTTCCCATTTTCATTCATTTCACTGATGCGTCAAAACTGAAATTAAGAACACAATGAAAAATGTTAACATGATATTGATAGGAAATATAAATAAAACAGTGAATTTTAAGCCAAAATGAAAGGTCAAATTTGCAAAACCCATGAAAGGCTACACAAATTTCAATAGAAAGCTGGACAGGCTAGTTAGAGGGGTGGCCTTTCTTAAGGGGCACAATTCAATATACATCAATACTTTCTGCTCTATACGAGTCACCTTACAAGAAATAAGCAGGGTGGCTCTTAGGACGAGAGGTCTTAACAGACAGGGATCGCACAGGGAATTTCAAATTTAAAACCATAACACAAAATGACTACTTCTTTATATATATATATATATATAATATATATATATATATAATATATATATATATATATATGTATGCATATATGTGTGTATATATATGTAGATATGTCTATGTATATATATATGTAAATGTATGTATATGTATATATATATGTATATATGTGTGTGTGTGTGTGTGTATATATATATATATATATATATATATATATATATATATATATATATATATATATATATATACATATCTACATGTGTACAGTAGAATATTGAGACCACATGCATAAAGAGACCATTTCTATATTAACAACATTCCAACTCCGTGTTTATTTTTAGACACATTCTCCCTTGATGTACTAATCCTACACCTAGGAACTTTCTTTCCGGAGGCGTGACGTCTCCGTAACGACGGAATGTTAGTAAACACAGTCACGTGCACGCCTAAACACGTGGGCCGGTCCAGTCCAACTGACCAGTTTGACAGTTGGCCATCCTAACGTAAAAAAGTATGGTTGTTACATTAAACTCCTGTTGTGACGTAAAGTTACGTGGGTTTATATAAATCAAGGTCTAATCAAACGCAGCATTCTTTGGTTTAGTCTCTGAAGAGTTCAGTTAGAACGAAACCGGTCAGACTATGAAAAGCCAAACAATTCACTGTTTGACAGGCATCAGCGGCACAGACAGGCACACTCGCCGTCCTGGCCATTGCCTAGTATTCAAATTTCTATATTAAGACCACATTTTTAGTTCCTTAGGTAGTGTTAACAGGGAGACACCATTGTATAGGGTTTCTTAACTACAAAACAAAAAGTGATAAAGGGAATTTTGTCAGAAGTACTTTCAGTCAGATATGTAACCACTAATTTGTGTACTGTGTAAACATTTGGAATTTGATTAGCTATTTTGCCAGTCGTGTGCCCATGTCACACTCAAACTTATGATCAAAGGAGTTCTTGTATATGCAGCAATTACATGTTCCTTCAACAATCTACTGTTTACATAATATCTTATACACTTTGCATGGATTTTGCTTCAATACATCTCATTTCTTGATGCAGAAATTGTGATCATTGACACATTCCCCACAAGCATAGCTAAACCAAATATAAACCAATCAATGTGTTTTTTTGTTTTTTAATTGACCATCCTGGCCATGAAGGGGGGTAAGGGGGGTTTCAGTACGCTGGTACAGGTAATTATTTTTCTAGAGTACGTAGAACAGAAAATAAAATCTTTCAAAATTTTGGATAGTACGAAGTATGTAAAATAAGAGGGTTTCCAGTACGCCAGTACGGTAAATAAAAAGCCCCAGTACGCCTGTACGGGAAACCCCTTTCCCACCCTCGGCCATGTTTGGTGACTACATTTTACATTCACTTCACAGAAGCAGAAAGTGAAATCCAGCATCGCTGGCTAAAATGATCCCCACTATTCCATGGACACATCTATTAAATATACATTTGTCTGTCATTATAAATGGCAGTTCCGAGTTGTCATGACATATCCTGCCACTAGGTGGCACTGCACTGTTGAAATGAAACTGTTGTCCAACATTATGCTTTGCTGCATATCATTTGGAATAATGTGGGAGGTTTTATGGAGGTAGGGGCTTAAACCTGAAGATGTTTACAGAACTTTCTTTGCTATTTGGACATGCAATACAACATGCATGTTGTTCTTCCCTGATGAATATAATATATCCCAAAACTCCACGTCAACTCATCCCATGCCTGGTGGCTGATTGCCCCATCACAAATTTTGGTTTGCCCCACCAAGCCATTCTCAAACTGACACAAAGGTCGCTGCATTTTAACCTTTTTCTGCAAAAATCGTCCAAAAGCAACTGGATACTCAACTTAAGTTTCATGTTAACAGAAACCATTTCACTGAAAATTGCAGGTAAAATCTATCTTGATGGCATGTCTAAGGTCAACAGCTTTTCAGTGTGGGGGAAGCCTGGACTGTATCCTCCTGCCCAAAGGAAAGCTATGGACTCAATCTTCCTCTCAACAAGAAAGCCAAGCAATAAAAATCCAGGTGATTTTCACCTCTACACGATAATAGTTCTTTTTTAATGACTGAGTACTGTAAATATTCTCATTTTGATGTGTATAAAGTTTCATGGCTTTCATATTTCAGGTATTTACCTGGAGTTTTAACTTCACTGTTTTGGCCACAATTCTTTGTAGACCTATCTTAAAACATTATTTCATTGTGTTTTTATTTTAACCACTTTGCGCCATCAGCAAAATAAGTGAAAATAAAATACAGCAAAATATGAAGTGAATTTACATTATGTAATTCTCTTTAACTTCCAGTCACAGTGCGTGACTACCCGACCACGGACACAGTATGAGTAAAGGGCGGACATTTGTCCAATGAAGCTGCACTGGAGTAAAGCTGTCTATACTTACAAGTCTGACAGTGTTACCGGCTTTCTTCAGGGCCTCGACTGCGGCCGCATGGGACACTCCTACTGTGTTGCATTCATTCACCGACAAGATGATATCATTGATTCTGTAACACATCAAACGACAGCACATTTGCAGATGATGAGAACCCTCCAGTTATCAACAGAGCACACACAAGTATCCTCGAAAACTACTCTTCCTTAAACATTTCCATTTCAGTATTTACGAAATGAAAGATGGCTACATTACGTTTTTTGCCATTTTAATTGTGTCAATTTTCCCACAAGGAAATTAAGATAATGACAGAGAGAAAAAAAGAATCAATGAGAGTTGTTTGATTCTTGGACTTGAAAGTGAATCTAATTTTTCACATTACATGCATCACATGCAACTTCTGTCGACTGGAAACACATATAACAAGAACCCAGTATGTCAGGCATGAGACTCAGGATCAAGAGACACATATGGTGCCAGTGTTACTGATCAATCTTATTCCCTTACAATATTTACATTCTACCAATACCCCGCCAGCCGTTATTACCTGAGACTGCCGTCAGCTGCAGCAGCGCCACCTGGTATGATTTTGGTAATGTAAATACTGGGATCATCGCCAATGTGTGGGTTGTCTGTTCCCCCAGCAATACTGAAGCCTAACCCTGCCCCGCCCTGTAAGGATAAGAAAACATGAGTACTTCCGACATCTATATCAGCACTTAGCATCTGATACAGCAGGCCTTCAGTTGTTAAATCACTCACGATGCACCAGAATATTGGCCCTACCAGTAAGGGGCATCTTGGGGGGCCCAGTATAATGAAATTGCCACAATTATCACATAGAGAAGTGGCCTTTGTGGAGCAGTTGGCCTGTGCTCAGACGAGTCTTCTGGGCAGGAGTTGATACAGTACACACCTATTTAGTGATTTGTTAATGAGGCACAAAACATTGTACCTTTTATGCAGATGTTATATACTGGACAATGGATTTTCCAATGCTATTTGTGTTGGGTACAGGGAATGTAATGGAAATGGCACACTTGATGCATACTGTGATTTCATTTATTGTCACAGTTTTTGCATTTTGGACCTTTCACTGAAACCTTAAATTCACTATTTTTGTTATAATTCCTATCAATGCCATGTTAAAAATATATATTTCACTGGGTTCTTATTTTCACAATTTTGAAGAATCAGCAAAAATAAGTGAAAATAAGAACACAGCGAAATTGAATGAATTCACAGTATATAGAAGTAGTGTTTGTTAGGTGGCTGGCCCCTCTACAGATGGGCCATGACTGCATATCTCTTTGTTAATAAGGTAACCATTTTTTTTTTTTTTTTTTTTTTGCAGACATAATATACTGGACTGTGCCCTTTCCAAACTATTGTGTAAGACATAGCATATCTATTGTTTCACCTTGTTCTCTAGTCATTGCGCAACTTCAAAATGATTGCCAACAACTCAACATTTTGGCATTTTTATTGATCTGTTCCATCTTGTGAAAATAGCAAGACTATCAAAGCAGGTCCTTGGCCATTCAGCCACTTAGCTGGTCATACACCTTTTTGAGTTTGCTTTACTGGGCAGCAAACCCTGTGTGATATGAGGAATGGGACATCATGGTCTGTGAATGTGTCAAGGCGGCCAATACCTATCAAGTCTGCAAGGCTTCGTCCAGCTCTTCATCTGGTCCTTCATTTTCCTCCTACATTACATTATGAGCACGGCTCCCCAGGCTTTAGCCAACAGGTCCCCATGGTCCATTAGTCACCACAACTCCAAAAGTCCAACAGTGCAAAAGAGGATCATGATTACTATTAAGGGACACCGTATTCCTGGAAGACACTTTATTGCATGTGTCATCATAATTGACCTATTCCCACTCAAAGTGGTCAAAATTGCCGAGATGTCAAATGTCATCTGCTTCAATTTTTCTACCTTAGTTTCTTTTCAACAGCAAGCATTTTGAACCAGAATCAACCAGACACACCTAGACAGCGTGTCCCAGGTCACTTTGGTGTGCCAGACACACCAGGACAGCATGTCCCAGGTCACTTTGGTGTGCAAGACACACCAGGACATTGTGTCCCAGGTCACTTTGGAGTGCAAGACACACCAGGACATTGTGTCCCAGGTCACTTTGGTGTGTAAGACATGTCCAAGGTCACTTTGGTGTGAAAGACACACCAGGACAGCATGTCCCAGGTTACTTTGGTGTGCAACACACATCAGGACAGCGTGTCCCAGGTCAGAATGGCATCATTGAAGAACTGTCTGTCTGTGTGCAAGACACACCGGAGCATTGTGTCCCAGATCACTTTGGTGTGGAACATACCCGGGCATTGTGTCCCAAGTCACTTTGGTGTGCAACACACAGCAGGACAGCATGTCCTAGGTCACTTTGGTGTGCAAGACACACCAGGACAGCGTGTCCCACATCACTTTGGTGTGCTGCAGATTAGTCCTTAAACAAGCTGTTGACGCATCATTTTAAAAGGGTTAAACAACATTTTTTTAAGTCAGACCGTGATGCTTCAATTTACACAAAGCAGCCTACATGTTGTGGAATACTCCAGGAATCGTGACAATGTCCAGGGACCTGGCTCTATCACAGGCTGTCAGCTGTTGACACAACTAGGCCATGCTCCTATAGGTGACAGTACTGCCTTTTCAGGTTTCAGGTTTCTCTTTTGTTTTCATGATGCATCAACATTGACAACACAAATTTTGTACAAAAGATGCATATATATCACATGGTAAAGACAATCTGATGATGTTTTTGGATAAGTGTGACCCAAATGACACTGGGGTGTGATACATAATTCAATATCCTTTCTGGCTTTCATCGCCTTTCCGCTGTAAGACGCTTCATTTTACAGTATGCTGATATTTCATCTCTGAAGATTCAGATAATCTTGTATGGCAAAGCATTTGGAACTGCGTTGAAACATGAGTTGGGGCATTTTCAGTTACTGTGAGGTTAGCCCAAGCAATATCCGGAAAATAACCAAAGGAGTGTCCCAACATGGTCCCAAATATAATGCATACAAGATTTTTTATTCTCAGATACCTATTTTTGCATATGTAATCACCAAAATATGTTCTAAAGTGACAGACGATTCTTCAACGATGCCATTCTGAGAGACAGGCTTTCATAAACATGAACTTTTACTCATGCGCCAAAACTGCAAACAGGCTTCTTACTCAATGCTCTTATGAATACCATTCCATTGTAGTCACATGACTAATGACCACTAATACAGTTTTACCACAAAAAGTAGTCCCCAGCAAACACAGCAGACTTCTTCTATTACACTCATATGGGCAGGGTGCAATTTCATTGGCTGTGTAACATTACAAGTGGGGGGGGGGGGGGGGTTAGACTGAAATCTGTATCATCTGGGTAAAATACTTTAGGTATGCGAGAAAATAGGTTACAGCCAGCAGCTACTGTCAGCGTGTTGGGGGCACATTACACCCAGGGTGTACAGCATCCTTAGGGACAGTTACTAACTCCAGTCTCCAGGGGCTTAGTAATTGTAGCCCTCTGCCACTGTAATGGTAGACAATTCCTAATTCTGATGTTTGGAAGCAATGGCTTTTTTTTTTGTGTGTGTTGCCACAAAGTAACATTCTATTCAGCCTGTACAAAGTACAGTGTAATCTTATCTCTATTAATTTATCTTCAAACAGCCAAAGCAATAAGCTTTAACATGCCTGGCAAATCACTGCCACCCAGGCCATGCAGTCCATCTGTTCCTAGAAAACCTATATATGGGGTTTGGTGGCAGCCACTTTTCCTGCAGTAAATTGCCATGTGCCTCATGCAGTGTTAGCAACAAAACCGGTATGTATTGTACTGAATGTAACTGGTATACAAAATGTACTGTCTGTGGCACAAAACCGGTATTGTATTATACTGAATGTGACTGGTATACTGTCTGTGGCACAAAACCTGTATGTTTTATACTGAATGTGACTGGTTTATTGTCTGTGCCACAAAACCTGTATGTTTTATACTGAATGTGACTGGTTTATTGTCTGTGGCACAAAACCTGTATGTTTTATACTGAATGTGACTGGTTTATTGTCTGTGGCACAAATCCTGTATGTATTATATTGTATAGGACTCATATACTGTCTGAGGCTTTTGCCTCAGGGTCCCAACCAGTCAGATCTCTGGCAGTGTTCTCCTTGGGTCTCCTCATAATTCAAACATATTGATTATGGCTGAATTATTTACCCTAACATGTAATACATGCCCTGCCACATGGCAACAACACCCCCTCCCCTTTTTATACCACTATTAAAGGGCTTAGTATTTTTGATGGGAAAAATATTTTTGCCAACATTTTTTCTTTGGCTGCTTTTTTCAAAGCCTTCAAAACTGGCCATCAATTAAAATAACCCATACTCCTTCCACAATGACCTAGACTCAACTTGTATACCTAATCTTTAGAAGCAATTATCGTCCATGCTGCCCAACTATATCCACAAACTCTATCATAATTTCTTACAAACTGTCACATCTGTCTTAATTGTGATGTGCACTTGCACTGAAGCACTAAAAATGGTCTTCACCAAACACCAGAGAAAGAACTGCTTCTTGAACCTGTCTGCTTGAAAATGAGTGAGACAAATGACTGCATATGAACTCTTGGTTTAATAGAAGGATATCACAATATCGACTATACTCGCCATTAACGCTTTCACTGCCAAGTTTTGACTGACTCAATAGCTTTCCTTGATGCACTTAAATGCATTGTGCTCAAAGTGTGCTGAGGAAAGCTATTGACCTGGACCATTTTGACGTTTTGTGCTCTATAGGTATGCCAGTACTTGACTGGGAGGTTGGGTAATAAGCAATATCAATTTGGCATCAATGTGTTAATCCAAAACACATCAACTTCTGTTCATATTGGCAATGGAAGTGTTGACAAGAGTCAAAGCATTAACATGAGTCCAAATGTTTACAAGAGTCGCAGCACTGACAATAGTTGAAGCGTTAACAACAGTCCTCAACATTAGGCTTTTTTTCCTTGCAAATTTTCAATGTGCAACTTTTCTCCATGCTATAAATTTAACCTTTCCTGGTTCACATAAAATCGAGTCAACAGCTTTCCTTGGCGTGGGTTGGTTTAATGCACCCAATCTGCACCAAGGTATCATCTACAATTCTCAGCAAAACTGTTTTATGTTGACAAGAATTTTATGTGAAAAGATTGAGGCAGACGACAATTTACATCCTGGCACTTTGGGGTGATTTAAGCGAGACAGGATTAAACATCTGATTTTTCTGTCTGCCAGATTTTGCCATGTGTGACTTACCCGTTCCAATGTGATATCTTCAAATTCCCATTCCCCGTCACCATTCAACTGAAACATTCAAAATGCTGACAATTATGTGCAAGTAAAAGATAGAAATCAGAAGACTGTCTTTAGAGAAAGCACCAGTAATTCCTCCATGATATGCCAGTGACAATACGAGGGATCTACTACTTTCACATACATGAACACACACCACATTTCAGATTACAAAACTGAATTTTTCAACATAATTGCACCCTATTGGCAATATATTTCAAAGTTGATCTGTTCTTCCATCACAAGTGACAGAGATATCTGCTTTTTTCCGAGGCATATTAATTGTGAATATGTTCTAATATCACATGCTGAAAGACTACACAAATCAGGCATGTTTCATGTCTCATCTTCAATACTGAGTGCTTAGCGTGGACAGTTTTTGGTTGAAGAATGGCTTGGTACTGGATAGTTAACCCTTAAAGTGCTTATCACTGCTATAGTTGTTTTCTCATTACCGTTAAACATATAACAGTTAGAAGATTCAAATTCTTCATGAAGATACCTTTCATTCAAATACCAGCAAGCCTAGTCTAAAGTAAAACGTAGTCTTAGTCAACAGCTTTCTTCTGACACTTTGTGTGCAAAGTGTCCCAAGGAAAGCTGTTGACTCAGTCTTAAGTCAGCACTTTGAGGGTTAATTGAGGCCATTGTGTCCTGCAATCTTTGTCTTTTATTCACCGCGACAATACATTTTGTGTCAGTCAAATACCAACAAGCCTAGTCTAAAGCAAAAAGTAGTCTTAGTCAACAGCTTTCCTCTAGACATTGCATGTACTGTGCACAAAGTGCCCTGGAGAAAGCTGTTGACTCAGTCTTAAATTAGCATGTTAAGGGTTAATACATATAATTTGTGTTGTCTACACATGGATATTACCCGATTTCATCAACACAACTTTGGATACAATCTAGAACCCTGGCTACTAGCTTGATAGAATCAAATAACACTTGGAGATTCTCCATCCTAAAATATACTTAGCCAAAATAGTGAACAAACATATTATGCTGCAGTTTTCATAACAAATTGCATTTTTTTTTTTTTTTTTGCGGGGGGGGGGACAGATTTTTAGCACCATACACATGATTCTTTTGGTTTAAACATATTTCATTCAAAAACAATTGAGAAATGATTCTTTAGCATATGAACTACATGTATCTTACAAAGGTCAGCAGTTGTTACTGCATCCTTTCAGTCCTTATTTTACAACTGCCATATAGAAGTCATTATTACTTACATATTCCCCTGATCCTGGGTCTAATGTCTGTGGCTGTAAATAGAGGAAAAACACCGTGAGTCCAGGAGGTCACTTCCACAAGAATGACAGCAAACAGTCATATCAGGTAAATACAAGACTTAACCCTTTCCCTGTCACAATATAACAGAGTCAATAGCTTTCCTTGGTGTAGTCACTAGCTTTCCTTGGTGTAGTCACTAGCTTTCCTTGGTGTAGTCAATAGCTTTCCTTGGTGTAGTCAATAGCTTTCCTTGGTGTAGTCAATAGCTTTCCTTGGTGTAGTCAATAGCTTTCCTTGGTGTAGTCACTAGCTTTCCTTGGTGTAGTCACTAGCTTTCCTTGGTGTAGTCAATAGCTTTCTTGGTGCAGTCAAGGAAAGTTTTTGACCTGAGGCGTACCATCATGGAAGGCCTCATCTACATTCTCTGCAAAAATGTTTCCCATTACCATGACAACAAAGTCAAAACATACAAGCAGATAATTGATATCAGGGCGATTTGAGCGTGAAAGGGTTAAGAGCCGCCTGTGAGGGCAGTCCTCCACCTGTAAGGGCAGACAGTGTAGGCTTCAGTGTCTCCTGACTATCAACCAGCACACATGAATCTCTCCCAAATGACCAACACAAAAAGCACATTCACTTTGCAATGTAACCCTGAGGGCTGTGATGCCATTGCATCAGAATGCAACTTTTTCCCATTACAAACTACCAGAAATGGCCCAGTGTCATAAAATGTTATCTGCTTCTTTTTTTTGTCAAGAAATACTGGTGACTAGTCAACAGCTATCAATGCCCTGGCTACCAACAGCTGTCAATGCCCTGGCGGTCAACAGCTGCCAATGCCCTGGCTGTCAACAGCTATCAATGCCCAGGCTGCCAACAACTGTCAATGCCCTGGCTGCCAACAACTGTCATTGCCCTGGCTGTCAACAGCTGTCATTGTTCTTGCTGTCAAACTAAAGTGCACAGAAAAAAAGTTACTGTGTCAGTCTCCACACAGTTGATACTCTTTCTCCTGCAAGATAGAAAAGAGGGGATAGTATTTTGATTTACGAGTACTGTTAGGTGTTCAGCCATTCTTGCCTGTTAACAGTCACATATGAGTGGTCTTGAAGTGACTGACAGGCTACCAGTCTTTCTCCTCCTGTAGGCTATGCATGATGATTGCATACACACACTGCGAAAATTATTGAGACTCTCCCCCCCCCCCGCCCCCTTTTCAAACCTATCTCAGGTTTACTGGAGTACAACCTCTTTGTATTGTACAGGGTATTATGAAAACATCTAATCAGTAAGGTCAACAGATGAAAACTTAGAATGAGTTTTTCTTGCGAAAAACATTATGCATCCCCCGAGCACGACATCAGTGTCACTTTTGCCAATGCATGTCAATATACACCAAGAAAAATGTAAATACTTGCAGCATTTTTATAAGACCTGTCCATGGGGATTACATGACAAGCACCAATGCATGATTACCTGACTGATATCTATGAATTTGTGGAGTTACAGTTAACCAATCAACTTTTGGAGGACCTTGTGACCTTCACCTACAGGCTGAAGATCATCCACATTCATGTGAAAAAAACCTCTCCAAATCCATGGATTATCTGCACTTAAACAGAAGATAAGGCGTCAATAGGGGGCAGAGGTATAATATAATTAAGGAATACCCGATAAAATAAGAATCACGTGACCCTGACCTTTGGCCTCATGGTCATCCATTAACATATGATTAAAAACTCTGCAGACCCACAGATCATCTGTACCAAATTAGGAGGGAATGGATCAATAGCGACTAGAGATACATTAAAAATAAATATTACCCTATAAAATTAAGAATTGCCCTGTGACCTTGACCACTGGACAGTGATCATTTGGACAAACTTGGTAGAGACTGACCCAAGGTACATACATCCCCACCAAGTTTGAAGTGAATCTGGCTGACGCTTTTGAAGATGAAGTCGAAAACATGATCCACAGCAA
Organism: Hermodice carunculata; assembly: GCA_964020975.1. Taxonomy (NCBI): domain Eukaryota; kingdom Metazoa; phylum Annelida; class Polychaeta; order Eunicida; family Amphinomidae; genus Hermodice; species Hermodice carunculata. The sequence goes on along the minus strand of OZ026621.1, from coordinate 31,507,611 downwards.
TCCCTATTCACTTACATAGTAATCAACAGGAATGTATGCAGTTTGACCTTTCAAGGTCGCTCAGGTTTCAAATAAACCATACAAACTGAAAGCCCATAAGTACTTTCCTATTAACAATTACTAGTAACCTTGGGCCTACGATGCACCATTAAGAAGGTATAAGCCAATATGTGAAAATTTCTGAGTCAGCAGAAAATGCAACAAGGATTTGACCTTGACCTTTGACCTTAAGGTTATATATTATTATATGGGACAAACTTCCCAGACCCATAGATTATCTGTACCAAATTAAGAGGCAATAGGTCAAGAGGGGACAGAAATATAATGAAAATAAGATACGATGGGACTAAACACTATATGCATCCCCCTACGGGGGGATGCATATAGTGTTTAGTCCCATTTTGTGAGGTCACCATGCCTGAAAAAATCTGATGGTTCATTTTTATTCAGATACGATCCTTATAATCTGAATGGGGAATCCAGTTGCTTTTCACACATGCTCAAATTCAACTGCAAATAAAAAAAAAAGAAACCATCAATATTTTAATATACAAAATGCAAGTAATGGCATATGCTTCAAACTAAATAAATGGCCTACCGTTAGTCTCAATACAAAATGCAAACTTTATTCAAATATAAGCCTAATAATCTGAATGGGAAATTCATATGCTTTTGGAACATGCTAAAATTCTAATGCTATGACAACACATTTACAATAGCAGCAGGGCCACTGTGTGGCGCTTATTGCTCCACAAGGAAGTATGTGTCGGTAGATCTCTCTATTAGACAAGACAACATGTGTTCTTCTTGCAAGGTAGCGATTTGGAAAGATTATTTATTTTAGAAAAGTAATAGACATGTTCTCTGAATATCCAGTGAGCCTGGACTGATCGTCACGTTAATATTATGTATTCTTTATTTCTACAAATGTTAGACTTATCTAATTTGGGTGGCTCATATGCAAGCGATCACTAAAGAATCTTAATACGAGTCTCCTGACCAAATCCATGTTTTAAAGAAAAAGATTATAAGATTGATTGTCAATTCATATTGATACAATATTCCTATTCTGAATTATACTATTATACTATACTGTGCTATATTGGTCAAATAAATGAACTGAACTGAATTGAATTGGTGCTATTGAAGGTGTATCCATTATTACACTGGCATCATGGTGGACGTTTATCACTATTCATATTGACAGGAGAAATGATTCAGGCAGGAAATTAATATGCACATGTCATATCCCCTCCTCCCCCCAAAAATATAATATCATATGGTGTGAACACAGTGTAACTGGCCAATGCTTACTAGCTTAAGCCTAATATGTAGTTCTAATGCAGCCCTATCTTATAAATCAACTGATATTTTCCCATTAATATCCATCCACTATCATCACTAAATATAAAGCAACTTATATACTCCCACCCATACTCTTCCACTTTAATTAATAAACAACAATTATATCAAAGAATCTGTCTGATTAAGAATTTATCCCTTTGCTTCATAGCAGTCCATCTGATACCCTGAGGATCATAAATCACTAATATCCCACACATACATCAGCAACTTTTCATTTTGCATGGCAAATTGCATAATGCCTACCCTTCTGGTTTACACGCAGCTTAATTTGGCTTTTGATTGGGTGGTGTGCCTGCAGCCCTACAATCAACTTGTCAACGGCTCAGCTTGATACATTGTAGCAGTGATTACAGTCACATGACGCCAGCAAGGCAAGGTAATCTTTTATGAATATGGCTCCACACTTCTGCCACCACACTGTCAATACTCAGGCTTTACATTGCTGCTCTATGCTGCCAATACACACTTTCATTATCCATATTTTTTCGTTTCTTCTTGATCAATGAGGACTAAAAGCAAACTACTGTGATGTGAGGTAGATCATTTTCCACTGTGGACTATAGATAGATAACTGATATGGCAAAAAAGGCAATAATTTGCTCAAAGACCACTCCTTGTGTCATGCTAGACCGGTAAAGACATCTGTAGATGCTTTATGGTAATAAGATTGGAATGATACCCTAATTCCACACTGAGACATCTCTTCCTGTGCGTATATACCTAACCTGGTAGTTGAATAAAACATCTTTTAACCAGAAATTTGAATGTGGAATCATTACAGTACATCAGAAGAGCACAAGATTGCTTGAAAGAGTTACATGGTTTATAATGACTGCCTATTATATACCACCATCCTCTGATTGTCATGGCTATGGTTACATGGCATAATGTCATGGCTATGGTTACATGGCATAATGCCATGGCTATGCTTGTATGGCATAATGTCATGGCAATGGTTATATGGCATAATGTCATGGCTATGGTTACATGGCATAATGTCATGGCTATGGTTACATGACATATTGTCATGGCTATGGTTACATGGCATAATGTCATGGCTATGGTTTTATGGCATAATGTCATGGGTATGGTTACATGGCATAATGTCATGGGTATGGTTACATGGCATAATGTCATGAGTATGGTTACATGGCATAATCACGATCTTCCATATGATGAAAACTTTCATGCATTTATTATGCAGAATAAGGACTTGGGCCCTGCTTTTGAACTACCCTAAATCACAATAATTTTCAATCACAACTCTTCCAAATTTTTCATGTCATTTTGGAGAACTTCAATGCCTGAAAATATATTCCAAATCAGGCAAAAAAAGAATGAATTTGAAAGAATCTGAAAGTCAAAATGTGGCTACATATAAAAGTTAAGTTAAAATCCTATACATGTACTTTAACCTGTGTCAGCCAACAGTTATTTTGGTGAATGTACAAAGTTGTGTTCTTTTCAAGTGAAATTGATAACTTGCATTGTTCACTGCTAATTTCGACAAGATGTCCATGTGTTCTGAATGGACATAACAGTATTGAGCTATCATTGTCTGTAAACTGATCTTTTATTCTAGTCCCAGCATGCCTACAGTTACTGAGATCATAAGACAGCACAACAATGGTCCAGATCTACAGCTTCCCTCTGCACACTTCGGGTGCAATGCATCAAAAAGTTTGCCGAGGATAGCTGTTAAACTACTCAACACTTGGTGCTGAAAAGAGTTAATGCAAGCATTTCATGACAAATTTACTGCCCCAAGGAAACACCACATGATTTACCTATGCTTCATGTAGGACTCTCGACTGCAACACTGAGGATTATCATGGTCTGGATTGCAAATCACCATTTTAAGCTTCTTAAATTTTTGTAAATTTTCTTTACACCAAAAGTGCATAGAGTGTATGCTTAATGGATAATGAAAAAAAGCTGATCATGGTATGATTAATAGACATAAGCCCTTATTGGCCAGTGATGCTCTTTGACATCAATTTTAATATGATGTCACTAATTCTTTTGTATTTGATATTGATTGTTAATCGGGGTCAGTCATCAAAGTAAATACAGCCAACATTTGTCAGTGACGGCTGAAAATTATGTTGTTGTTTTTTTTTTTTTTTATGTTCCTCACTACACCAGCCAAAGTTACAACGCAAGATTAATGGCATAAAGTGAGTCAAAAAAGGTGCACATCGCCAAGGCTTCCCTTCCTTTACTCGGATCCCAGTGCCCACAAACAACCTTCGAGCTACTGTAAATTGTTTTATTTTCCCGTGAATAAAGTTTCATGGTTTTTACATTTTTGACATTTTACTGTAGTTATAATTTCCCTGTTTTGGACATAATTCCTATTCAAACAGTGTTAAAATACTGTTTCACTGTGTTTTTATTTTCACGGTTTTGTGCCATCAGTGAAATAAGCGAAAATATGGGTGCAGCAAAATTAAAGCACTTCACAGTATATTTTGCATAAGGATGTAAAATTGAAGCCTCTCAATGAAAACTGGGTACCAGAAATCAAAGTTTTTGTGATACAATGTTTTTATCTGAACACAGTTCATTCTACAGCAGTGGACCCAATAGGGCCTGTATTTTTCCATTTCCAAAACTAGAAATTCCGTTTCACCAGCCAGAAATTTCCAAATTCCGTTTCTGTAGTTCTCTTTGTATGTAAAACACATTAAGGCAAAACAGCAAATTCCGTTTCAGAGGTGACAAAAATTCATTATTCTGTTCCGTTTCCGTTAAAACGGAAAACTACAGGCCCTAACCCAACCCTGTGGCCAAGCAAAATCCACTCACTTGAGACGATCTGTTAGCTTTATAACAAAACCTCTCTGTAATGAAAAATTGAAATATAATCCCATCAGATTTCTGCTGACTAAAACTACAGCTCCATCTCTAGTGTGCAAGGTATCAAATTTTTTTCTGCTTATTTGTCAGTACTAAATGAATTAACATTTTTTGTAGATGAAAGATGATTCCATCATCATGATTGTATGCTGCAGCGGTATAACTTTTCTCCATTAATCATTTTCATTATCACTGTAATTTATATAGCAACTTCCTAATCATGCACACAAATACATTGGGCACCACTGGCCTTTTGTTCAAATTATTCTCAATTGCAAATTGACAGCCACTTTCTTTCAAGAAATGCAAATAAACAATGTGGATCGCAACATTTTAATTTAGATTACTGCATAGTAATCTGTCTACATAGTCCCCCACTTCTGATGAAATACTCCTTTTCTCATTCCAGATTACATAATCTCCACACACATTTATCTGGGTAGCATTAATGAAAATGTCAAGCACTCAAATCTATGAAGGATGAACTAGATTTCATCTGGCCCCAGAGATGCGAATGGCATTATCCGCAGCTAGACAACAGAGAGGCGCGAGACCTAAATAAATGGTGGCTTTGTTTTTCCTTGTGGCGTCTGTGTTTGTGTAAAGACCATTAGAAAATTGGAAACTGTCTGTAATGAGTTTTGAAGTAGCATGGATCTTTTGGCACAGACAGTTGTCTCGGTCTAAGAAACCAAGCGCTGGACATCTTCACATGCCACTTGAGAATTTCATCAAAAGATCTGTCACATGATGACTTGCGAGACACTTAAATGGTGTTTTTGCTAGACCCCACCCCCCTTCCTCACCCTCTTTCTCTGGGATGCATCTTTCACAGTATTTTTTTTTCTTTTTTTATGCCATAAAGACGAATTTGAACACCCACCTTGCGATACCAATCCCAACCCTCTGCCAAGGTCAAACAGAAACTCACTTTGTAACAAATAATCCTATCTGAATTACTGTTCAGCACAGACAGTTGCGTGAGTATACGAAGATCCAATGATTATTTTTGCGTACAAGTTCTTTAGTTCAGACTTTAGTACTGAGCCACCACACTGTAATGGAATGAGGACACATTAACCCTTAAAATGCTAATCACTGCTATAGTTGTTTTCTCATTACCGTTAAACATATAATGGTTAAAAGATTCAAATTCCTCATTAAGATACCTTTCATTCAAATACCAGCAAGCCTAGTCTGAAGCAAAAAGTAGTCTTAGTCAACAGCTTTCCTCGGGACACTTTGCATGCAACATGTGCAAAGTGTCCTGAGGAAAGCTGTTGATTCAATCCTAAATCAGTGCTTTAAGGGTTAACAAGTATAACAAGTGCACTCATTGGTTCCCAGTGCATGTAGCTTTCATTAAGACTCATTTAGCTATAACATGATCTTATATATTCTAAATCTTGTTTTTGATGCACAAAATTAAGAGACACTTCCAAGCAAATGAACAATTTGATGAAGCTTCTTTACCAAGAAATATTTTGAAATTGGGAGATAAGTTTTCAAACTTCGTGACACCAGGAGGCCCACTGACTGCTCTATTTCAGCACAGCTCTGATAAAAAATTTGATACAGCCAAAGTAAATGTTTCTCCAGATGTCCCTATAATGTCATCACAGTTGACGGACAGACAGACAGACAGACAGACAGACAGACAGACAACACCACCAGCACTTCATGTGCCATGGGTGCAAATCATTCAAGTAAACAGCATTTTACATGCAGTTTGTTTTGGTTGGTTTAACGGGGAGGGGGTTAAAGTGGCCTTGAGAGAATCCCAAATCTTTTACTGTCTCAACCTTCCCTTGTACCACTAATTGGTGTTCATGTCCTCATATGAAATATCACCCTTTCACTTGTCTTCCTAATCCATTCATTTTCTCTCCTTGATCCCATATTTATCCATTTATTGAATTCTCCAATACAGAACGTGATATTTCACAATGTTCTTCCACAGCACGGTTAAAAAGGTCAGAGTATCTACACGAGACTTCAATCTGTTTGTCCACTCCTCCATCCCTACAGAATGTTCAGCCATCGAGCCAGAGCCCAGTCATTCTCCTATTTAATATCACCCATGCCCAGATTCATGAAGAATGTTTCACCAGGATGCACAACTCTGAGCACAGTAAATTGAAAGCAGGATCACAATTGGCATTGGTAAGGGGAGTGTGACTTTGCGGTGGCATTGGTAAGGGGAGTGTGACTTTGCAGTGGCATTGGTAAGGGGAGTGTGACTTTGCAGTGGCATTGGTAAGGGGAGTGTGACTTTGCGGTGGCATTGGTAAGGGGAGTGAGTTTGAGGTGGCTTTGATAAGGGGAGTGTGACTTTGCTGTGGCATTGGTAAGGGGAGTGTGACTTTGCGGTGGCATTGGTAAGGGGAGTGTGACTTTGCGGTGGCATTGGTAAGGGGAGTGTGACTTTGCAGTGGCATTGGTAAGGGGAGTGTGACTTTGCAGTGGCATTGGTAAGGGGAGTGTGACTTTGCGGTGGCATTGGTAAGGGGAGTGAGTTTGAGGTGGCTTTGATAAGGGGAGTGTGACTTTGCTGTGGCATTGGTAAGGGGAGTGTGACTTTGAGGTGGCATTGGTAAGGGGAGTGAGTTTGAGGTGGCTTTGATAAGGGGAGTGTGACTTTGCTGTGGCATTGGTAAGGGGAGTGTGACTTTGCGGTGGCATTGGTAAGGGGAGTGTGACTTTGCAGTGGCATTGGTAAGGGGAGTGTGACTTTGCAGTGGCATTGGTAAGGGGAGTGTGACTTTGCAGTGGCATTGGTAAGGGGAGTGTGACTTTGCGGTGGCATTGGTAAGGGGAGTGAGTTTGAGGTGGCTTTGATAAGGGGAGTGTGACTTTGCTGTGGCATTGGTAAGGGGAGTGTGACTTTGCGGTGGCATTGGTAAGGGGAGTGTGACTTTGCGGTGGCATTGGTAAGGGGAGTGTGACTTTGCAGTGGCATTGGTAAGGGGAGTGTGACTTTGCAGTGGCATTGGTAAGGGGAGTGTGACTTTGCGGTGGCATTGGTAAGGGGAGTGAGTTTGAGGTGGCTTTGATAAGGGGAGTGTGACTTTGCTGTGGCATTGGTAAGGGGAGTGTGACTTTGAGGTGGCATTGGTAAGGGGAGTGAGTTTGAGGTGGCTTTGATAAGGGGAGTGTGACTTTGCTGTGGCATTGGTAAGGGGAGTGTGACTTTGCGGTGGCATTGGTAAGGGGAGTGTGACTTTGCAGTGGCATTGGTAAGGGGAGTGTGACTTTGCAGTGGCATTGGTAAGGGGAGTGACTTTGCAGTGGCATTGGTAAGGGGAGTGACTTTGCAGTGGCATTGGTAAGGGGAGTGACTTTGAGGTGGCTTCGATAAGGGGAGTGTGACTTTGCAGTGGCATTGGTAAGGGGAGTGTGACTTTGCAGTGGCATTGGTAAGGAGAGTGACTTTGCAGTGGCATTGGTAAGGCCAGTACCACTTTGTGGCGGCATTGGTAAGGGCAATGTGTCTTTGTAATGGCACTGCTACTTAGCAGTAGCATTGGTCAAGGCAGTGCCTAGGTATTGTATTGCCTAGGAAGTCATGCCAAGCCCACAATCTGGTTTTTGTATTGCCCAGGAAGTCATGCCAAGTTTATAGTCTGGTTTTTGTATTGCCAAGGAAGTCATGCCAAGCCTACAGTCTGTGGTTTTTGTATTGCCTAGGAAGTCATGCCAAGCCCACAATCTGGTTTTTGTATTGCCCAGGACGTCATGCCAAGCTTACAGTCTGGTTTTTGTATTGCCTAGGAAGTCATGCCAAGTTTATAGTCTGGTTTTTGTATTGCCAAGGAAGTCATGCCAAGCCTACAGTCTGTGGTTTTTGTATTGCCTAGGAAGTCATGCCAAGCCCACAATCTGGTTTTGTATTGCCCAGGAAGTCATGCCAAGCTTACAGTCTGGTTTTTGTATTGCCTAGGAAGTCACACTATGTCTGTTCATTTATTTCTGGTGTTCAGTAGCATTGCTATAAACCTTTGTGCCTTGGTTTCTACAATAAGCTAGTGTCCTCTGCACTTCGAAAAAAGATTTTATCTCGCTTGATGCAAACTTAACACTAACACTATAAAACTTTGGATAAAAGCAAGAATTCTGGATTCCTTACAGTTTTCTATGTAAGCTGGAGAGCTGTTACAATGTATTAATACACCCTGTTTTAAATAGAGACATTCGCTGGAGCTCCCTGTTGTGGCAGACCTGGTTGGTATCTTTTTACCACAGTATCAGGTAACTGCTAACAATTTTTAATATTTGCTATGTGCATTTTACCTACCGTGATCATCTTTTACTTGTTATATATGTTCTTTATCATCCTTTTATACACATTATTTGGTGCTATTGTGATATGGACCTACAATCTGTGTGTCTGAATTAAAGCATACTATCTTATCTTATCTTATCTTTCATTAAGTGCCATCGGGCAGTCACACTAAATGCTTTAACAACTTACACTTGGATGTAAGAACACCTTACACCAGTAACCTCAGTGCCTATTTACTTGCACACAGTCCCTGGGGTTCAACCTATCTTTGACCGCATCTATTCACCCAATCACTCCTTGTCCTAAAATCCACTGACCAGTTCAGATTCAATCAGTTAAGTCGACACACAAGTCAACTGTTGCCGATTGGATTTAAAATTGCTGGCACAGTAGCAAACGTAAATGACTCCACTGGGACCAATCAGTTTCCCTTAGCATTCAATACCCTCAAATGGCTTCTCAAAGGTGCAAATACACTTTACATTTGATGCTTTTTGGGGCATTTAACCCTTAAAGTGCTAATCACTGCTATAGTTGTTTTCTCTTTACTGTTAAACATATAATGGATAAAAGATTCAAATTCCTAATGAAGATACCTTTCATTCAAATACCAGCAAGCCTAGTCTAAAGCAAAAAGTAGTCTTAGTCAACAGCTTTCCTCGGGACACTTTGCGTGCAAACTGTCCCGAGGAAAGCTGTTGACTCAGTCTTGAATCAGGGCTTTAAGGGTTAAAATGGCATTGTGTCCTGCAATCTTTGTGTTTTATTCACAATGACAATTACCTTTTGTGTCATAGTCTTGTACTCACTCTCGATTACAAAATAATGTGAACAATGGCTCTAGTGATTTTGTTTGGACTGAATACTCAATCAGAAAATAACGTGCACAACAGCTCTTATGACTTTGTTTGGGCTGAATACTTCTGGATTTGTGAATCACAAATAATACAATGTCATACAATGTACATCATGTACATGCCAATTCTTTTGATCAACTGCAAGACAACACCAACAAAGTTTCTGCCTTAAAGGAAAATATGTAAAGTACCCATTTTACATTCCAGGAGACACCTGTTGGTGTCTTCTTGTCTGCCATTAAAAGCATTATAAAATATACCATTTATTATCTTGATGGTACTTTTTTTTTTTAAATGTAAAAAATATGGAATTAAGTGATACTCTAACCTATTATACCCTAATATAAATGCAACTGAAAGTTCATATTTTTTTTTCTTTGAGGAGAAAATGCATTATACTGGAATATATACACATATCCCCCCTAAATCTGTCAGCAGAAACCTGGCTCATAAGTTATAGAGTTCCCATAAGTTCATGAGGTATACGGCTGGCATATCTGGGTCCAACAAAATGAGCTTAGCTCAAAGTGTCCAAAAATGCCCCAATGTCAAATATCATCTATTTTGATGTATTTACAAGATATCATAGAAAACTGTTACACCAGAATTGCTGAAAAAATCCCACTCCAAGTGCAGAGAAAACTCTTGACAGATCAGTCCCATAGATGACCAAATTTGGTCTTTCCAGATGGGAGATTTTTCGTTGGACTGTCCTCGAGCCAGCGACCACTGTCGGCAGTTGGACTGGTCTCTCAAGCCAGGGACCATTGTCAACAGTTGGACTGTCCTCTCAAGCCAGGGACCACTATCAACAGTTGGACTGTCCTGTCAAGCCAGGGACCACTATCAACAGTTGGACTGTTCTCTCAAGCCAGGGACCACTATCAACAGTTGGACTGTTCTCTCAAGCCAGGGACCACTATCAACAGTTGGACTGTCCTCTCAAGCCAGTGACCACTATCAACAGTTGGATTGTCCTCTCAAGCCAGGGACCACTATCAACAGTTGGACTGTCCTCTCAAGCCAGTGACCACTATCAACAGTTGGATTGTCCTCTCAAGCCAGTGACCACTATCAACAGTTGGATTGTCCTCTCAAGCCAGGGACCACTATCAACAGTTGGACTGTCCTCTCAAGCCAGGGACCACTATCAACAGTTGGACTGTCCTCTCAAGCCAGGGACCACTGTCAACAGTTTCTTGCGGCTTGTGTTGGGAAGTCAGCATTCAACCCATGCCAAGAAAACTTCGGACTTTATCTTGTTCTTGTGGCTACTCCAAGATGAAACATGGCTTGGCCAGCTTTAACAGGGGCCTGTGATTTCCATAGAAAGCAGGCAGGCACAATGGAGAAAGAATTTGTAGCTCTGCTGATAATTTCTGTTTCACAGTGGAGTTTACACTGTTGTATCTGTCACTGAGAACTCCTATACATGTAGTGCCTCCTCAAACAGACGTCCGTCCGAACAGTGGGCACTCCCACAATAGGAGAGATCTGGGTTAGTTCTAAATTCACCTAAAGATGGTGCTGCCCATCCTGTTCATGGTTGACTGCCCACATCTTGTGGTCACTTTCCATGATCCTCACCTTTTGAAATATAGCAAGTATAAATTTAACCTCTCTATACATTGTCAAATAAGCTTTAAACTTTCATTTTATCACACCAGGGTGTAATTGCTGGATGACTATACATATGAACTTCAGGTACATTAGATGATAAGTACAAAATTCTTCCTCGCATGCAAGGTGAAACTTTCAGGACTTTGAGGTTCTCTGTAATGTAATGGGCTTTGCTGACCTACTTTTACACCTGACCTCAAATTGCATGGGTTGCTAGGTGTTACAAATATATGCACCATGGGAATGAAAGGCTGTGTGTCAAGAAATTAAACCAACCCAAATCACCCCTATTTCATGTAACTTTCATTTCACTGACTGCTCCCTTACTCCTTGCACTTCCATCTGACACAGGGACCGCTCTAACCATTAGCCAATTAGCCAAATGCTAATGTTTCTTGAATTTGGCTTATGAAATGTGTACATGGCTAAAATATTTTAAAATGAATTATTAAAATGCCACTGCAAAATCATTGGTTATTATGCTAACATTTCTAATTTTGGATACAAAATTTTGAATACTAGATCTATCCCTGTGACACTGTGGAAAACTACATGTAATGTTACACACACCTGGACTTATAGCATGTGGGTACTCAAAAAGTGCAGTGAAGGATGCTGAGTTTGAGACCACCTGACCAATCAGACATCACAGGAGGTGTCACATGGCCCCTTTTGACCAATGGCATCCTCTAGTGTTTTTAGAGTTCTAAGCTTATATGTTTTGACCACAGAATGGCCAGGTCTCGAACTAGCATCCTTCAGCACCAATCACCAAGCTAAAAATGGGAACGCACATACCAACTGTACCAAATCCCCATCTCTAAAAAGAATGGTACAATGGAGGCCAGTATGCATGAATGCCTTAACTCATTCCATACTATGGTGACTTGCCAGGCAGTGCCAGAACCACTGACTTAAAATGATAGGCATGTTGGTACTTGAAAGAAAGCTCTTTTCATAAAGAATTTAAATATGCAATTGTCTTAAATGTAGGTAAGTATACATAAATATCAGGGACTGGTATGGAATGCCTTAATCAACACGTCCCAGTTCACTGTATTTGACACAGTACAAGCACTGTATTTTGAGTAGTCCCAGATCGAGGACTGTACAAGTGTGAATCCACAAGCATCGTAACAGCAGCAAAATATGAATGTTTTGTGACCATGGGATCACCTGATCTCAAACCAGCAACCTTCAGCACCTGGCCAAAAATGGGAAATACACATACTGACTACAGAAAATCCCCATCCTTAAAAGAATGGTTCAATGGACACTACCAATGCAAATTGTCTTGCCAGATAATGGGTAATTGCTACCCTGAAAGCATCATAGTTGGTATTTCTGCTAATTCAGTTCGCATAAACCCAACGATTCCTGTAATTCCTCTGACATGTGTGGTTTCATCGAATGCCCGATAACATTTTATCTCACAATAGGCTTCCATGGTTTCATCTGATACCTCAGCATGCTGTGATACCATGCAACAAGACTGGAAGCTGGTCAATACTACACAATCATCACAGATGTAAGGCTTCATGAAAGCGGTTTTTACCATGCCCAGGAAGTCAAGCTGCAGCGTCCTTGTGGCAGGGGTAGCATGACCTTCCATGTAACGCCAAGGAAAATAATATTTAATAATTAACAACTACGGGTCAGGGCTGAAATGTGCAATTTCTTGACCATGTCTTAAATTTCTAGACTATGTTAGGACAGTGTGCAAGTTGGGCAACTGGAAACAAAGGTCCCCCCCCCCCCCCCCATGGGCCTGATATGAAACCGTGACTCAACACACTATAGGCTGATACTTCAGCACAAGATGTGATCATAAAACAAATTTTAATGTACAATTCTGTTATTTCAGCTAAACACACAGAAAATATAACAAGTATGGAATACATTCAGAAATGAAGATGTGTGTCACGAAAAGAGAATGTACATCAGTACACTATGGCCAACACTCAGCACATGATGCAGGACTTTGTGTATACAACACCAACAAAGGCCACATTGCAGGCCAGTGAAACGCATTGATATTAATGTATCAAACATGTAAGAATTCTGCAGGGATCATCACCTAACAGGCACATTATACGCCAATATAAATGCGACATCCTTTCTGCCTGATTTAGGCGGCCTGTTGCTGTAATGTCATCACACATCACCACCCATTTACACAGATTCAACTTTAGCAAGAATCCATAAAGGTGTCTCCAAAGTTCAGCAATGATCTCTGGGTCACAATAACCCCATACCCCTCCTTTCTATTCTTAAAAGGCTTCGTTGGCTTTTAGAAAAGCCAAGCTATTGTTCCCAAATTCAAAGACGACCCTACAAAGTGCGCCAATCTCAGGGGGTATTACTAATGGCCACATGTTGACTAATTTCTCTTGTTGTACGATCTTGCTTATATTTATCACGTCGGATTCCATTACACTCTATGTGTACCACTTCATAGCACATTGATCTCATGATGGCCATATGTTAACTAATTTCTCTTGTTCGACCATCTTGGTTGCATTTATCATGCCAGATTCCATTACATGCTGTGTGTACCACTGTTCATAGCATATTGATCCAGCCTTCACAATGCCCGGGATGCACGTCACCTTCAGCCACCCTGACTATCTTTGTAACAGTCCTACTGCTTTGGCTTCATCATCCTCCACAACTTTACCTGACCTTAGCCCAGATTTGCAGTATTCTGAATCTGAGGGCAATGTCCTTTGGGTCCTCTCATGGAGATAGATGACTCCACTTATTTCTCTTCCCACCACATGTACTTTGATTCATTTCAATTGTCTTAGGCTTCCCATTCTTTTCATTGAAATAAACAATCCTGAAGTACAGTGAAACCTTGTTATAATGACATCATCTGTTCCCTACAAAATGTGTCAGAACGCTGAATATGTCAGAAAAATGAATCCAATGACAAAGGAATTTGACTTAACCTTTAAAGCGCTGGTTTAAAACTGAGTTAACAGCTTTCCTCGGGACACTTTGCATGTAGCCAAAGAAAGCTGTTGACTAAAACTACTTTTGGCTTCAGACAGGCTTGCTGGTATTTCACTGAAAGGTGTCTTCATGAGGAATTTGAATCTTTAAACCATTACACGTTAAACAGTACTGATTTCATTGTAAACTGACAACAGTACCACGACTTACTATTTTCAACCCTTTCCATTACATTTAACTCATTCCATATTATTTTTAACCCTTTTCAGTCCCCGGTTAAAGGACTGAGTCAACACCTGTACATGGCACTTTAGGTGGGACATGCTCAATGTGTGCTGAGGCCAGCTGTTTACCTGGGGCCGTTTTTCCTGTAAAATAGATGGATTTTGAATCGGAAATCACTGAAATAATAGATTAACATACCTTCTCTGTGATTTGCAGGAAAAAGGTTAACCCTTTTGCTGGAAATACAGCAGGATTTGGGAGTAAGAAAACACAAAGGAATGAATTAACCTTTCACAACCATCAAGTACTGTGGGACAGAGGGTGCTTAACTTAAAATGAAGTTTGATCTCAACTAGTGACAGCTCTTTGTGTCTCTTGGTCTTAACAGAGGTTGTGTGTAGCAGATGGCACCACTGGTAACTCAAGTCTGGTATCTACCTCCCTACAAGTAGAGCCACCTGGTGGGTAACAGATCAAGCCTCACTGATTGGCTACTGGTCATCTACCAGAAGTGGTGTAACATGTAATTTAGTTCAACCAGTAGAAGTGTCATATGAAATTTACATTCCCAAACATCTTCTACTGACAGTTTTTAGTGTGGACATGGTCTCACTTGACTGCTGTTAGAATACCTGGTCTCAATCAAAAGGCTTAACTATCTCTGGTCTCAATTTGGTCTACATTAACAGGTTTCGCAAACTAACCATCTAGTCCACTGTTCACCTCTTGTCAGTTCCACAGGCTTGATCTTCAAATGGTACACAGCCTGGTTACCCTGGTAATATCATCCAACTTCTAATCTTGTGTGAGCAGTTCAAGAATAACACTATTACTTCCACCCCATCAAAAATACTGCTTCCTCATCAGTTCTGGTCAATAACTGTGTTCACTCCACTCAAGTAAACTCCACACAGGAGAAAATTTGCGAAATAATTTATTACCAGTATGACCCTTTAACATCATAAAATTGAATCAGGTCAAGAGTATTAAGTATTGACATAGTGATCACTCGGGATTCCACACTGTGGAAAATTGCACTCCACGAAGCTGGCTTTACATGACTGTGCATGGGGCCAGGAAGCCAGTGATGGAGAGCGAGTTTGATAGGGGAACACACTCTTATTGATTGGCTGGATTGACTTATCTTGCAACATAAAAGGTTAGCTATCATTCCCAAAATGCTGGTAATCTGGTTGCAAATGGACTGTTCTGTTTCAAGGCCTCTGTACAGATCTTCCTGACCCTAGCACAGCTCTGGCTGGATACAACAAATACATTTGCACACTCCGCAAAAATATTCACCTGGTGCCTTGTCGCCTTACTGCCTGCAATCTTCAAACCAATACAACATAACCACCTTTTTTTGCCAAATATTTCCTACCCATTCAAATTGGATGTAACCAAGACTGTGTAATCTGGAAAAACACGAGGGTAGATCGACAAGGATACAAAGCTTCACTTCCAATGTACTGTCATTTTGTTGACGGATGACTCACTTTACATATGTCTTTGTCACTGTCAATGGCAGGGTTCACAATCAAATTCCCTGTGAAGACACTGATCTGGATTCTCAGCCATCCCGACACTTCATTTCCATCAAACTTGGCCAACAAAAGTGTTGGCATTGTGTCCAGTCTTTCTGCAGTGGGTGTTCTCTTCCCACGTGTGACTCCCGATCTCATTAACTTTGGACTTCAATCTCGTTAACTTTGGACTTCCAACACCACATGAGCCACGGTGAGGCACGACACTCTTTGCTGTCCAAACACAATGGCCATCAACTAGCCCACACCAGCCATGTCTGCATTCTCCAGGTACGTTAAAACCTCTCTGACCGAACACCTGCATATACCGAACACCTTTCTATACTGAACACAATTTCTCGGCCCCAAATATATAAATCCAATGTAAGCAAACCTCCCTATACCGAACACCTCACTATACCGAACACTTTTTTCCGGTCCCAAGGGTGTTCGGTATAGGGAGGTTTTACTGTATTGACAACTCTGTATTCTGAACAAGTATTGCACAAACTCTTCATAAAGAGAACTTTCATTCTAGCACTAACATGCCAAGCCAAAATCCCTTGAATTGAGACTGAGTCAACAGTTTTCTTTGGTGTGGGTTGGGCACTAAGTGTGGTCTCTATAGACAGCTTTCAGTGTAGCTGGTCCAAGCAAAAGGCTTAACTATCTCTGGTCTCAATTTGTTTTATTGTTTGGCCTACTGCAATGGGTTTAGCAACCTCACCATCTAGTCCACTGTTCACCTCTTGTCAGTGTCACAAGCTCAGTTATTTTCAATGGTACACGGCCTGGTTACCCTCGTAATATCGTCCGACTTCTAATCTTCCATGAGCAGTGTAAGAATAGCAATAGTACATCCTCCCCATAAAAAATACAGTAAAACCTGTTTTGAGAGACCCCTCCTTTGCGAGACCACCTGCTTCATGTGACCACATTTGAGTGTCCTAGGGATGGTCTCTCAAAACAGGTTATACTGTACTACATCCTCATCATTTAATTACTGGTCAAATTGGCTGAAAACACTGAAACAGACAACCTTCGACCCCCAGCTGATTTTGGCCAGTTTAAGGGGAAAGGGTTAGGCAAGTGGTTTTGACATTGTCTGGGAAGCCAGTGGCCTCGCCCGACAATGGAAAGTTGACTGCAGGAGGCCTTTGCCCCAAGTTAGGCCACAGTTTGTTACCATGAGCTCATAGACTCCTGAACCTGGAAGAGCCCCATACACTTGACCCTACCTCATATACAGCCCAACAACCCAGACTTTTTACCTGAAATCAGGAAGAACAAGTTTGATCTTCATACCAGGTAACTAGTGAACAAGCTTGTACTTTGTCCCAAATGGCCGAGCTCAATGTATCTGACCTTTATCAAACAGAGCAGAATCAAATATCCTTGACCGTTATGCAATATGGCAAAATCCAATATCCTTGACTGTTGTCCAAAATGGTAGAGCCCAATGTACTTGACCTTTATCCAATATGGTACAATCAAATATCCTTGACCATAATGCAATGTGGCAGAATCAAATATTCCTGAATGTTATCAGAGACAGGGAACAAAAAAAAATGTAACATTTGTCCACCTCGGTGGAACTCTGTATCTGTAACTTTTTATCACAGAGGAAGAGTAACCAAGCTTGACCGTGGTTCAAATGCAATGGTGCAATACTCCTGACCTTTGACCCACACAGATTACAAAATCCTTGACCTTTATTGGTGTGCAGTATCTCCACCTGGCTCCTGTATTTGCCTATTTCAATGAACAACCGTGTTCTCTATATTTGGGTCATAACATTTTCATGCTCACGATGCTCAATGACCATTCTTCCCATTTCTGACATTAATCTCCTGTCTGTGCACTCAATGTAAACACTAGCTGAATTTGCATATGTTTTGGAGCATGTTATCATGTGGCAAAAACGGCATCAAGTTCACAAAGAGTTACTCGTTACTCAGGGAAGTGCTAAATCTATAATCCCCCCCCCCACCGATGATGTAGAGCAGAAGTGATATAGTTTTGCAACATTCATGTGAATATGCATGCTGCTTGCTTCTTGCCATAGTTTTGCAACATTCACGTGAATATGCACGCTGCTTGCTTCTTGCCATGGTTTTGAGACATTCACCTGAATATGCACGCTGCTTGCTTATTCTCTCTCTCCACAGACAGACAGACCACATACACGCACACAAAATGAGTAAAGGGAAAACAAAGGCTTTCTCTGAATCTCCATGCACAAAGTACACTTGTGTACAAGTGAACTTAATTTGACACTAAGTGCCCAAATCGCAGCTCGTGCTTCCCAGATACTCTTTTTACACCCTAAGCAATGAAACTGGCTCTGATAGCATGTGTGAGCCTTTTAACCCAGTCCCATGACTGGGCTCTGTCTTCAAGTCTGTACATACATCTTCTCCTGGGTAAACTGTGGGAGCTCAATGGCAAGCGCGTGACACTTTTATGTGTTTGCCAGACAGAGCTGGGTACAGAGTGGATGCCACGGACAAGGCAGAACGCTTGACATTTCACAGTTCCCCTGTCTTGTGTTTCTTACATGCAGGAGACGTTCCATGCTTTGCTGTCACCTTAATGTATTTGCTCCATCCGAGCCTTTTTTTCTGTCTCCTAACATGCTACACTCTGGCATAAAACTGGCAGCATTAAGATGTATCTCTGATACCTATCAGGACTGGGTACTAACTGGATTTCATGTCCCTTTCACATCACAAGCATCTTATAGTCATGAATACTTCGGTACTTTTCATCAGACCATCAAGCCCTTTTTTCCAGCAAGAACACACTGGTGGAATAACATTGAATCAGATTACGGAAGCATCAGGTCTTCCTTGGCTATACAAATCATTGATCAACTGTGGTAAGGACAGAGCATGCACGAGAAGGTCTGACTGAACTCAGAGACAAGGACAGAAGCCACTTTATTACAAGGTGTATGTGGCCAGCCTAGCTCCTTCAGGCAATACAAGCCAATCCAAAAATGATACAATAATTAGACATTTTGATAGGGAGTACTAACAATTATGATTTCATATGTGATAATATCATTGGTCAAACAACACCATGATCATGACAGATCAACTTCCAATACAAGCCAATCCAAAAATGATACAATAATTAGACATTTTGATAGGGATTACTAACAATTATGATTTCACATGTGATAATATCATTGGTCAAACAACACCATGATCATGACAGATACAACTTCCATGTACATGTTGTCAACTCCAAAAAGCTTCTGGAATTGGTGACCTCAGACACCGCCAATTTTCCAAGAGTTTGATCAGACCTTGCCTCCATAGCAGCCGTGACTGGGTGTTGATATTCAGTTGTCAGACGAGCACCCACACCAGTAACTTTAGCGAGTCTATGAGGCTGCTTACGAGGCAACATCAGACCCTACTTTGAACACTCTAGCCTTGTCAAAGTTAATAATTTGAGTAACCCAGGTAAGGTCTGACACTCTGGCAAGAAACAAACCAATATACAGTATGGATATTACTACAGTCTAAATGCTAGACACATGGTCATACAACCATGTGTCCACTCAGAAAATACAGGTCTTTACTTTTTCTTCAAGCAACCAAAGACATTAACACATTCTCTTCCACTGTTTTTTGAAAATTATCCTTGCCTATTAAGACATGTATTTCATTCAAAGCCAGACGTACTGTCTGTTTTTTCTGTCACAAAGTGACTAATACTTTTCTCAGGAATAACTTCCAGAAAGAAAACCCAAATTGTTAATAAAGAGTCTCTGCTTTACGGTGACTTCAAAAACAATTACGACATACCCCTGAGGATCAGACCCATATTTTCTGCTCGCTTTGTTTTCAGCAATGGTTTCTTTCTCCTTCCAGGTACTGACTGTCAAGAGCCATTTCATCACAGAAATGGTTTTTAAAAGGTGTTCATCAATTTTTAATCCAATATAAATTAGCCACCATGTGATTAAAATCTTAGTTGCTGTGCTATAAATAATGGATGCTCCCTGGGGAGCGTAGCATGATGTATCATGAATAGTGATTGTTGCCTCATTCCACTTATTTACACGGCACTGACTGACAAATTGCAGACGCTACACAATGACAAATGGCTGGCAGCGCTCCTCGTTCAGACTGTATCATCTCTTATTTCCGTGACTTCATCCTATCTCTAGCAAACATACTGTTGCTCCAAAACCTCATTACATCTAATTTTGCATGTGTCTCTTGTTTTCATTTCCTTGCAACAATGTCCTATCAGAAAAATTTAAAGATTTTGGTTTTATATGTGGATGAAACTGCTAAGCTGGGCCTAATGAACCCTACGAAACATCCTTTTTGTTCAATGTAATTGGTATCAACAGACCAAAATATCCTATGACACATATTTCTGACTTTCAGCATGTTCTGGGTTAAGTATTTCACTTTTCATTCCTCAGTGCTACAAATTTAAACCATAAATCAAGTTAACTGCATTCTAAAAGCCGGGCAAAAAAGATCAGGTATTTCAAATGTCAAACCTCTCATACATCCATCAATTTCTAACTGAACTTTTGGCCTTTTTTTATGCAGCCTGCTGTGCAGAATTGCATGTAAAATACCTTGTTCTATTCATGTCTCACAATCACAGACAATCTACTCTGTTTTATCAACAACTGTCTTTATAAACCCTATGCAATGTTCTATCCAATCAAAATAGACCTCTGCACTACTGTGTCCAATCAACAGCTGTCTTTATAAATCTTATCTTATGCTGTATTCAATCAAAAAAAAACACCTTAATACCACTGTGTCCAATCAACAGGTGTCTTTTAAACATGGCTCTATATGTTTCACCAATAAGGCCACACAGTTTATGTACCCAATAAACTGACCTCTTATACCAACTTAAACCTCTTACTGGTCCGAGTAGAACTGAGATAACAGCTTTCTTTGGAAAACTACTGACCTACGATGTGCTTTCATGAATGGTCTAACATAAAAACCTTGAAAAAAAAAAAAAAAAAAAAATTTCAAGTGACGAGAAATTGAAGTCAAAATGTTAAGGCAGATGACAATTTACATCCCGGCACTTTTGGGTATTTGAGCAGGAGAGAGTTAAATCTGTTCCATGCAATCAGTAGCTGTATTACACATATGTGACTATCTTTTCCATCCAATCAACACATGCGTCAGTCTGAATGATTCAATAAATTGCTGTTTTTGAGACCAAACAATACCTGATCCGTTTTTGTCCAACTGATTATTGTCTGACGACTTAATCAATACTGTGATATCAACCACTGTTTTTAATATTGCTTACAACTTAATCTTTTTTCATTCTTAAAACAGCTGCCGTAGTCACACATTTTGTTCTATTCTGTCCACAGATGTCTGACACAAACTTCTGCGTACCTTCTATCCACTCAATAGTTGTCTTATATACATATACAGTGTACTTAGACTTTATGCATCTTTCTTGGTCTTTCTTACGTCAAATTCAGCATATTTGTTTTGAGATGTACCGAGATCTGATAGAATGTAATAGCATTAACAAATCTTATCAAATGCTGAGGAATTATGAATCAGCTAATTCATAAGTCCCCGTCATGTCCCATTAACATATCCCAAGTCAAGATGAGACTAAATCCATAGTGTTCTGAGTGCACCCAAGGACCACTGCAGACAAGGGTAAGACTCCTCTAGTATTGCCCAGGAAAATAGACTTTTCAAGTTCAAAATTGTAAGAATTACATCCATTGGCACGTAGAACAAAAACTGCCCAGAACTTCTGACCATCTTGAACAGGAAAGAGTTAAGAAAATTCAGATGTGAATCTTTTTTAAGCAAATCATGTCTCTTTCCTCTGAAATATAAACTTTACCCTTTCTACCAATATTGAAAAGATGCCATGAAAAATCCGTTATTTAGATTTACATGTCAAGGAATTCTATAATCATCACTGAATAGTATCAAGTACATAACAGATTTCTCCGTGCAACTGAACCAAATAATATGCAATATATCATCTCTGTGAACTCAATGTATAAATTTCAGCAATGAAAGAAAATTTGCATTGTGGAATGTACAATTTACTGTGTCAACAGTACAAAAAGTTATGAGTATTAGGTGAGTATTAGGCCAGTTGTCATCTCTCGACTTTTCAAATTCAATTTTTCATTCCTGGCCTATCAAAGTTTCTATATTCTCACTTGATACATGACCAGAGTGACCACTTGGCAAAGATAATTGTCACCACCCTGTCAACCGATTAGCATGGTACACTGTGGCCACTATGTCAACTAGCTGGCATGGTTACATAGTGACCACTATGTCAACTAGCTGTCATGGTTACATTGTGGCCACTATGTCAACCAGCTGGCATGGTTACATTGTGGCCAACTTGTTGACCAGTTGGCATGGCTACATTGTGGCCACCATGTCAACCAGTTAGCAGGGTTACATTATGGCCACCATGTCAACCAGCTGGCATGGTTACATGGGACCGCCATGCTGACCTGCTAATATGGTTACATAATGGCTACCCTAACATTTTCAACTTGCATACTAATTCCTTAAAACTACCTCTGGACGGCAAATAAAATTCATCATTTTCAAATGGCGTGTCATCAATGACACCTCATTGTGTTAAGGACGAACGTTTGTGAATGCATTGCTACCTCCAAAAAACCTACACAACCTGCAATGAACAATTGAATATGCATAAAAAAAATCACAATTTGATCAAATGTACTCACCATCAAAAACAATACCATAATGTATAAATAAGGCTTTTTAATAGTATCATTTATCGAGTTAAAGTTTTGTGTGCGTCGCACTCTGGTTTAAATGTCCTACATACAATTTCCATGGCTTTTGCACTGATCTATCACCAGTAGATACACTTGAGCTTCCTATCTCCTCTCTCTGTCAAGGAGATAATCTTCGGAGACTTGGGGGAAAATTTGCTTTGAAAATATGACTATACAAATATATATGTATTTTTTTTAGTTTGCTTACCCTAGAAAAGGAGCATAATTAATGACAAACAAAGGCAATGAGGTCCCCTGGTGTGATATACAGCACAACCACAGTGAATATTGTAATGGTGTGTATTATGCATGGACACACGTTCATCTGTAAATGCCAAATCTGCTTTATTTATATTCATGAAAACGTAATGAACATTTTTATTGGCAGAACAACTGAAAAGTTTATCATGTCTTGTAGTCCAAAGGGGAGTGACTCAATGTATACAAACTAGATCAGCCCAATTTTTCAAGAAGGAAATCCTCAACTCGCATCTCGGAAACTGCAATTCATTGAACATGTGCCTGGTTTCTACAAGGTCCCAGCGAGCTCATTATTCTAACACCTGCCGGGTATGTGCTGATAATTAGGCTACAGGAGAGCCCTATGGGACAGATTGGGCAAATAGTGCTTCACTTATATTAAACCAACACAGTTTTGCTTCATAAATTGTACACAGTTTGACCTTACGTCAACCTATTTCGCAGTCAACTAGGACTCTGGAAAAATTCTGCAGCTTGTTTCAGCAGGTCAGGTGAGGGTTGGAATTTCAGTTACTTTGAGCCAGGGTCAAAATAAATTCAAAGGCACCATCTGGAAACAGGGAGAGATCTTCCATCACTTTTATACATAGTCACGATTCTGGATCAATACATGAGAGCTCTTTCATTTTGAGGGTCATATGGCTTCACCATGTACCACAATTGTCGGCCATCAATAAACGAGGGGCATAATCGTCTATACGAAGACTGCTCATGGCCACACCAGTACTAAATACATCAGCTCCCCTGCGCTTGCCTGTGAAGCCAGGCCCCTCACAAAGTGTGCGTTTTGTGTCAATACCCTTTTTGAAGAAACCCAGACATAAAGTGTCGAGTCTACTGAGCTCTAAACAAGATCTGAGTGACATTCATGCTTGCATCATCACGTTATAACTTGTAACCTCTCAATCTGTGTTGATTTTGCCGAAGTCAAGGCCAAAAAGAAGCCAGACATAAACAGCTTTACTGTCTTCTCATGTCACGATCTACATCAAAACCAGGACTTTGGGGTCGATGTGTGAGCCCCGACTCTTACAAAGACTGGGTGGATGATCACTGTCCAACAACCAGGGTCTGTCACATTGACTAATGGGGCCGTATACATGTAGCACAAGACAAGCTATATAAAGGCATCAATTCTTACAACACAATACATCCTAAGGCTATATTTGGACTATTGCATGAAGCAAATTAGCTTAGCTTCTTTTTTTTTTTTTTTTTTCACTGCATTTTCATCGTACCAGACACAGAATCAACATCTGCTGTTGAGTCATTCCTGCAATGACTAACTTTTAGCTCTAAAATTGTGAAAAGGTCTACATGTTCATAACTACCAGACGAACCACAGTTCCCTTTGTCTCCCGCAGGTATATTCCCCACATGTGCCACTATGGTCTTTACAGAATATGCCCGCAGTCTCAAATACGTCCTGATTGAAATAAAAGATAACAGTGACATGTTTCTCAAAGTTCTTCCCTGTCTGGGGTTTTCTCTCCCATAGGTGTGTCTGTCAGGTTTTACCCCACGTCCAAGTTGATGTCATGAGGGGTTGCTGTGCTATCCCGACTCCATTCTTCCTGTCACACTCTCTGTAGAATGCTGTTTCTTAATTCTCTCTTATAACTGTTTCCGAAATATACAGCTGGTCTAGACTAATCTGTAATACACACAAAACTATCAGAAGTGTCAACTAAAATGTTCACTTCCAATAGTCAGACTCTCTCTGTAGTCTAACTTTTTCAGTGCCACATTTTGAACTGAGTCAATAGCTTTCCTTGGCATGCTTTGGGTGGCCAAAGTATGCTGAGGAAATCTGTTGACCTGAACTATTATATTCTCTGTAACTAAAGGGCACGCCGGTACTTGAATGAAAGGTCTTTTTATATGGAATATGAATCATAGCACCCTTATCATAATCAGAACAGTTCAAGTAGTGCGACTTTATCGCAGTTGGCAATGAAGGAGGTAACAGAAACGACGACATCATACCAAATATCAATTTCCCAGAGCTGAAATCTCTGCATCCATAAGCCACACCCCTGAAGTATCTATGTAACTTTAACAAAAGGTTCAACACTGTATGGCCATCACAACACAAAGGTCCAGGATAAGCTTGCTGCCAGAGACCACAGCCTGACACCATTGGACCTGTGGTGGCTCTGGTCCTAAAATCATCATGAAATCTCAGTTAACAATGTCCAAACTCCAGGGTGCTTTGCCCTTTCTCTGGGAATTCAGACCTGACAGTCTCGGGGTTTTCCCCAGTTTTGGAGAGCAGAAAGGTGGTGAACCTGATGGCAACCTAGAATTTCCTGTTCCAGGACTGATATTGACCAAGTGTTGCTTAAATATTATTAAAATAACCTACTTTATAATGAAAAAGGAGAAAGCTGGTTAAAAGGTGAAAGGTGGTGAAGAAAAGATGAAAGGTGGGCCACCTTTGACCTTATAATGTGGGGAAAATGATGAGTCTGCCAGCCGTTTGTTTTTGTCCTGCAGACTCAGCAGTGCCCACTTTGCCCCTGTATGGAAGCCATCCAATCACAATACACTTATTGCTGTGTTGTCCAAAAATTTGGCAAAGAAAGAGTTAAGATGAATCGAGACGGTCATGTTAACCCTGCTTTCACATTCCTGTCATCAAGTATTCAACACATTTTTTTTGCACCTGGCAAAAAAAAAAAAAAAAAACCCAAACAAATTGACTGAACTACAGGTGTCCAGTAGCCATCTGTTGAGCAATACTAATATTCAGAAGCCTTTTTGGCAGCATGTTGGAACGATATGTCTATCCGTGCTCTCCATACTCAACAACAAATGGCTGTCTCCTAAGGTTCACCCCATGCTACCTGAATGTCGTATCTGCAGTCCCTGTGCCTGACGGATACATTCACATCTAGTTGAGAAGCAACCTGGTAGTTACACTGTATCATTAGTACAAAGTAGCAATAAGATCTCCCCCACCCTCCCCACCCCCTGCTCTCACTGTGCCCTACTTGGCTCCTCACCTGGCACCTTAATGGTTCCAAATTGATTCTCTAACTGATATATCAGTATATATTAATCTCTGACACACCTTAATGATACCAAATTGATTCTCCGACTGATTTACCAGTAGATATTAATCCATGACACTACTTATGCGATGGCACACTGGATTGGATACAGGAACTGATATCGTGGCTTTGATTAACCGTTCTTTCGCACACCCAAAGATGACATGGACTACGGGTGCCGTGGAGACGACTATGCCCGCAGTGCAGTCGTGTTGCAACTAGCCATACAGCATGGCAGGTATGAACATCACATCAACTAGAAAGTCTCTGCCAGTATATGTACCACGAATCCAGTGAGACTTTTCATCCTTATCATCGCGGTAACATGGACCGCAAGAGTAGTTCAGTTTTGTGAAATTGCAGGGTATTACCTTGCAGTCATTTGTCATCATTAACACAGAGAAATGAACTGGCAAGAAAAGCAATTTGAGATGAGCCCCCACCCTCCACTTGATCAAAGATGGACCCATCACTGCCTGGTCAAAGTTCCAGCGCCTGTGGACAAACTTTTATTATCTCGTTGCACCACATAATATGACTTGATTTTCTGAATGCCAATTTGGGACATTGTATGGCATCTGTCTTAACAGTTGGAGGAACTCTTATTTGTCAGTGTCAGCCGCATTCAACCCACACGATGAAACTTCACAAAAATATCAATCTGTTCGTGCAAATCTGTTCTGTCATTTCGTTCATACTGTCCTTCATCAGCCCTTATAGTCCAAACTGTTATTCAGCCTAATAGCAAGTGACACATAATATTCACATCATAATTGACACAAGACACTTAGGCACAAGAACTCTATGGGCTTGCATCAATGACCCAATTCCCTCTATTAGCCAAGCAAAATTATATAAAAAAAACTCTGTATCAATACTGTGGAAGTAATATTCAAGATGGCATGCAGACGTGAATGTCATGACCCCCTGGTTATTTGTATCATGTGACGGGCTGTGTTTCGATTCTGCAAGGTATCCAAGGGGATTCTGATGTCTTTCCTATTGCCCATGTTTCTTTCTAAATTGAATTGAGTCCATATGTTGCTCAGGATCACTGCGCTTTTCAAAGATAAATTGGAAAGCAAATTTTGGACATTTTTTCCTGTGCCCTTTCTAGAATGGCTTTCTGACCTTTAGAATGTCAGGGAGTCAGCAGACCTGATTGAGCATCACCAAGCACAAATTCCAGCTGCAAGGCTTTTTTCATCCCAGTCATAATAATTCTCAAAATTGTAGGTTCATCATAAACCAGGAGTTCTCTGGCTCCAAGGGCCTTGTAAAGAAAACATAAACTAGAACAGTCATTAACAACAGACTGGATACCGCCCCACCCCCCTACTTGCACACATATGGGTCCTGCAACCTTGAAAATAAGGTCAAGGTCACAAGAAATAGTGTCAATGCACAAGTTAGGTAAATTTTAATTTGATGTGGTCAGAGTATCATGGTAAATTTTGCTTGCAAGGATTATGCCTTGGCCAGTCTGGCAAGCCAATAACAGTATATCCCCAAAACTTCAATTATAGAATAGGGTGTATGATCAGCAAAAATCTGATAAATCACATAATATGACGTAACCATAACCATATGGCTGTTACTACCTGAAAGCTCCTCTGCAACCATCACAAAACATAACCATATGGCTGTTACTACCTGAAAGCTCCCCTGTAACCATCACACAACATAACCATATGGCTGTCGCTACCTGACAGCTCCCCTGTAACCATCACAAAACATAACCATATGGCTGTTACTACCTGAAAGCTCCTCTGCAACCATCACACAACATAACCATATGGCTGTTACTACCTGAAAGCTCCTCTGCAACCATCATAAAACATACCCATATGGCTGTTACTACCTGAAAGCCCCTCTGCAACCATCACACAACATAACCATATGGCTGTTACTACCTGAAAGCTCCTCTGCAACGATCACACAACATAACCATATGGCTGTTACTACCTGAAAGCTCCTCTGCAACCATCACACAATAGAACCATAAGGCTGCTGCTATGTGAACGCTCTTATGAAATCCTAACACAACCATATAGCTATTGCCACCTGTAGGCTCTTCTGAAATCACTGCACTCGAAGCCATGAAAAAAAATGTCTGGACTCACTTTCAGCTTGCATGTGAACCTACAAAATGATACATATTACCCCCCCCCCCCCCCAAGTAAGTAACTGCATGACAACATCACTTTTAACTGCGTGAGCATATTTGTGCCTGATGTAGATGAAATACAAGCCTGGTGATGCCAGGGACCGCCTCAATTTGATGGATGCTGAGCATGAGGGACTGACGACCTCCAGGTGCTCATTACTGACATTAAACTGTGATAGGAGGCTGTTTTGCAAGGGTGGGGACTTTCACTGGATTTGTGTCTGCAGAGAAGATGACCAAATTAAAGCTTGTGTCTGCTAATTGACAGAGCACCATTCAATAAAGCCCTGGGTCTGGTAATTGAAAGGGCATCATTCCACATGCAGGATTTGAGTGATCCTGGCCTGAACCAGGCAGTAGACTGAACACCCACACAATTGTTGTACTCCTCAGCACAGCTTTATGTCTGCACCACATCCTCAATTTTATCATGGCATGACCCAAACTACTCTCCGTTTCTCTGCCAGGCATTGCATGTTATGGCTGGGCAACCTACTTTGACATCACTGCATCTCTCACGTTCTTACGTTCTACACCAAACAATTCAGTGTGGCCCACATGGTCACCCCCGATTGGACGATTGGACCTGTGCTGTTCGTGTTTCTATCAGGCTAGCAACCCCGCCATCAGTAAAAGCTCATAACTCGCTAGCTTCTTTTACCTTTGTTATCAACTATAAGTTTATCTGCAGTGAAAACATCAGGTAACCATATGGTTAGCAACAGGTGACCATATGGTAAACAACAGGTGACCATATGGTAGGAATTGTACCACACAAATGTTGCACAAGTGAAAGGATAATGTTGTCAAAGGTTGAAGTGACTCAGAAATGTGATCTGCACAACTCCACCTCATGCAAGGCCCTCATGTACCAAATTTGAGGAAATTCCATCACAGCATTAAAGTGGTGTTGATGAAGTGAGCACTGCAGACGAATACATTGGGGGCGCCTTGTTCCATGTTCGCTGAAATACACAACTTTACGTTCTTTGGTCTGAAAATACTGTTACAGCATTTGTTTTCATGTGTAAAACTTTTCCTAATTTTCCCATTTCAGTCATTTAATTGAAGTTGTAATTTAAGCATTTTGGACATAATTCCTATCAAACCCACAATAAAATACTATTTTATTGTGGTTTCATTTTCAGTCTTGTGTCAGCAGCAACAATAGTGAAAATAAAAAAAAACACACACACACAAACCCCCAAGAGGACTGTGACAGTCCTGTGCTAAGCTGACATGTACATATACCCTTGCAATTTTTAAGATTTTCCCAAAAAAGAGCAAAGAAATTCATAACAAATCAAACAAAAAATCAATGGAGCATGACCATTTGAACAAATCTGGTAGAGACCCGCCCACGGTACCAAGTTACAGCTTTATCTGAGTGATGGCTCTGGATAAGAAGTCGAAAATAGCAATAACACACAAAAAATAAAAAATAAAATTTAAAAAAATTTGAAAAATCGCAGTTCCACCTGGTGAACAAATTGAGAACTAAGAGTCCCCAGGAGTGTTACAGTATGATATCAAAGCAATCAGATGAGTGTTTTCAGAGAAGATTTTTTTAAAGATTTGTCCCAAAAAAGAACCCCAAAAATCATTGAAATATCCAAAAATTGCTGGAGCGTGACCAATTATACAAACTTGGTAGAAACCCACCCAAAGTACATTGCCACCAAGTTTGAAGTCAATCTGGATGACAGTTTTGGAGAAGAAGTCAAAAATGAGAATTAGCATCAGAATGCCCATTGACTTACATGTACACAGTTATCAATAGGAAAGGTATATTTGCTGACAAGTTCCCAAATTGAAAAAATCCTTAAAAATCAGGAATCTGCAGCATTCCCACCTAGTGAACAACTTTCTGTGACCATTCCACATGGAACATATCCATCACGTACTATCTTTGCATGAGTGATGGAAAAGCATGCCGTATGAGAGTTACATGCATGCACAAGCTTTATTCTCGCACAGCAATGGCAGCCGTCACAATTTGGGGGCGGAATTCTATCAGAGGCGCAGAGAACAAAGTCAACATCTTGTTCCCTATGTCATGACACTTTATCAATTGCAACATGAATGACACAGACTTTCAAGGAACCCATAAATATGAGACACTGGACAGGAACATTTATGTATATTGTGCAACTGAGGTCTTTATTGAAAGGTCTGCGTGAAGCACACAACCTTTTATGAGGCGGAGATGGTGCCCATATCAAAACAACACCGTCGATGCCTCAGAAATGGAGCTAGGCTCTTCAGGGACTGGGTTTGGATGGCTGTGAACTGTAAATAGCAGTGAATGAAGCATTCTGATACTGTACGTGCCATAATGTGATTAGTAAAACAAGTCGACACAAGGATTAATCAGCAACTGTGACCCAGATAACTTACTGACCTACTTCTGTAACAACAAATCCTTTGGGCCCAGCACATGTGGGTGTCAAGTTTCGTGCAAACATGTCAAAACACAAAAAAGTTAAAGCTCGGACTGGAACAGTGAACAGACTGACTGACATTGACCCACATGGCAGTGACTATATTAGAAGCCTAAAGGCAGTGAGAACAAAGCTTTGAGATATTTTCTTCCCGTCTTGTTTGTCCTGTTCCACAATGCACCAGTGAAGCCATGGTCAGTACGTCTTTTTGGCAGCTTAAGTCTGCCTCTGTCACAGGATATAAAACCCACTGGCTTTCGACTATAAGCCAGCTATCTTAGTGTTTAATGAAATGACAAGGAATCAGAAACAGTAACTCTCTACGTATACACTTCTTATTGTTTTTAGTCATGCACAAGGAGATGCATTTACAAGCTTTTCCACCCAAGCAAGGGTTACACAGTTTTGCACGCGGCGTGTACAAGTTCAGTGACAAGTCTCTCATTCTGTATTGGTTTTATGTGGGAACACGATTGACTAAAAGCCATGAAGGGATTTTCCTGATCTTTCCCTGAATGTTAATTGAATTGGTTTGTATGGGAAATCAGTACATGAAGATAACTCTCCCATTGCTAAATCCCTGCTGGCCACCTGTGATGCATATGGAACACCTCATCATGGACACCATAGTTTGGTGACTTGTCAAATAGCTTGCCTGCAATAAATCTGCGCCATGTAAAATATATAGTTACCATCATTTACAAACTGGTCCTCAAGCTCTAAATAGTGTGCATGTCCTATACTTGTACAAAGTATTACAAGTCACCATGGCAACGATTCTATTGCAACCAGAAAGCCACAGCTGTGACTTATCCTGCATCAGAGAAGGAAATCTGGCTTTGCCTTCGAGAGAATGTGAGCAGAAAATGACAGCAATTGAAGGGAAAGTGTTGCCTTTTGTGATCACAATGGCTGGCATGATCCACCTTCCTACAGCAGGCCATGAGGCAACTGCGGACCAGTTTGGCTGCCGACCCTGGAAGGGACTGACAAGAAGTCTACCGGCTTACCAAATGGACTCCCTCAATCCTCTACTTATCCCGGTTCCCTCACATATGTCAAATGTGATGTATCTCCTGGACCTGCCTGTCCCCACACAAATCAATGGACCAGCCCGCTAACAACTAACCACACGTCAGCCAGTTTTCGCTTTCTATTACATGTTCTCTTTATGAAATTTCCTCCGACTTTTTCCTGTGCGTGGAAGAAGCCTGACCCCCAGCCACTCACTGCTGTCCACACATTCTCCCCTCTGTTGGGGTCATCAATTTGAGACCAAACGGAACCAGACATGTTTTATAAATCCACATGATAAGCTTCCGTGTCCACACGAAGTAAATTTTCTGCTTTCCTCTCCCACAAACTTCGTTACACGTGCCATGCTGTCAAGCTAATAAGTTAACCCTTTCTCGGTTGGAACACAACAGACTGAACAGTTTCCTTGCGTGGTTCAGGTTCAGTGCCTAACCCTTACCCAGGGAAGCTGTGAAGTTGTGGCACATAATTATGACAGATCTTGCCTGGAATTGCCACCTACAATGCTGACTGTGAACAAGAAACTTAGCAGATGATGATATTTACATCCAAGCAATTTAAGAAGGACAGGATTAAAAAGATGATGCTGTGGTAATTATTTCTGTGACAGCACTGGACAGATAAATTCAGTATTATTTCAGTAAAATCCAGTCGTCCAGGAAATTATCTGTCAGCAATAATACACCTTTAGAGCTTATCTGAACTGCAACAAACAAGGTGTTACCATAGCAACTGTCTGATAAACTTGGCAAGCTTAAGGCCATATTCCCAGCAGGAAATGCTCTGCCAGAAACACGCAGAAAAAAGATAATGGATTCTTTTACTGTTGTGATTGAGAAGACACAATTTCCTACCGTCCTGTTATCTGGACAGAGTTGATAATAGTGAATAGGTAAACCAGTGTTGTGCATGTGACTAGCATCCACACTGCTGGTTGTCAGTACTATACTTCACAGATGTCCAGCTCGTGACTGCCTAATTTGGTATTGAGTTTCTGCAGCTTACCTGCCTCACAATGATATCTTGGGGATCATATCTGACAGGTGTACAGTGTGGTCCCTATCTTGAGAGACCACCTGCCTTGACAGATCACTTTTGAAGACACTGTGCTTAGTACTTTTCATGTTATTTATATTTCCTATGACAGACCACCTGTCTTAAGAGACCATGATTTGGTCATATTTTGAGGTGGCCTTTCAAGACAGGTTTGACTGTACTGGTGGGAGGAACTGGCACTGTTCGCACTTTGCTGCACTTGTTCAAACTTTGTTTCAAATGTGTCAACTCAGTCCTGAACTCCATGCCTTAAAGGGCAATGGAGCACTGTGGCTTTTAAACTGTTGACCCTTTCCCCCTAGAACTAAGACTGAGTCAACAGCTTTCCTTGGCAGGGATTGTGCATTAAGTACCCTACCCATGCCATGGAAAGCTGTTGACCTGGGGCATGTGAGCTTGTTAGGTCTCATCTACATTCTCGGTCAAATTTTTTT
Source organism: Hermodice carunculata (assembly GCA_964020975.1). Classification (NCBI taxonomy): domain Eukaryota; kingdom Metazoa; phylum Annelida; class Polychaeta; order Eunicida; family Amphinomidae; genus Hermodice; species Hermodice carunculata. The sequence goes on along the minus strand of OZ026621.1, from coordinate 31,474,682 downwards.
TTCATTTCTGTTGAAATTAGTTGAAAACCGTGAAGCAAGCCAGGTTCTCTTTGAAGGTGTTTGGCCAAACTGCATGCCTCAGCACCTCATCACCTCAACTCATTCCACCCTAATGACACTTTTTCCCACCAATATCCAAATGTCGTCTGCTGATTGTATTTTACTAATTTAGGGATTATTTTTCAAAATTTTGGATGAAACTTGCATTAAAGATCATTCCAAATTATATGCCCATGGTCAACAGCTTTCCTTGGCATGTTCTGGGTGCTATGCATGTAGTGTGCTGAGGAAAGCTGTTGACTCTGTCTTGTATCAGTGTGGAATGAGTTAAACACACAGCAAAGAAATATTCTCCACCATTGGCTGACCTGATACTTCAATGTACTCACAGGGACCCTCAAATCTAATGTACCTTTGTCCTACGCCCTATGCAGCAACTCCACACCAACTCTGACCAAAATCAGTTAAGGCATTCTCCAGATATTCTGGTTAACAGTTGTGTCCAAACATTCTCAGATGATCCCCAAGCATGTATTCCCCACTGAACTTTGCAATCTGAAACTTTTCACCAGAGGTTGTTAGGTAGAAAAGTTGCCAGTAATGAAATGGTGCCCTTGCCTGTGTGGGACAGGAAGAACTGTAAACCTGAGAGTTGGACTTTCAACCCTCAGCTTTGCTTCAGGTTGACAGTCCATCCTTCAGGTACACAGTTCTTCTTGTCACACATAGGCAAGAACACCATTTCCTTCATTATATCGAACAACAATAAATGAACAAATATCATGTCATTTTCATTCCATCGTCAAAAGACATGAGCCTTTCTTCCTTGGCCATCTTGTCTTGTGTGCGCTGAAGAAGCTGCATGTTGTCTGTTTTTGGGGGGGTCAAGGCCGGGTCAAATGTGCACTGACCGTAGGGAAAATATTAGCAGCGGGCAACAGTAATTTTCTTGCAGTTAACAGTCAAAACTGTTACACGGCAAGACAATAGGTCTTCCTAGGTTGTTAGCCTTACATACTTTGGGTAGAAAATATAGAACCGGGGTCCTGGGGTGAACGGTTATTAGTATTTTCTTTTCTTGTAGACTTATGGGTTCATCTTTATACATAGCAGTCATGAAGGAGTTTATCTCTGAATTGAAAGTGAAAGTGAGGTCGTGGTAAAATGCTTTGTATACTGAAGTGTCGGAAAGTTGGCAAAGTTCCTGTCACTAAGCAACGAGCCAAGGGTTCCAACGACCTTCCTAATCTCATGTAGTTACAGTTATTCCAGGGCAAGGCTCATAGGACAATTATTCAGCTACCAGGTGCACCTTTATTGAAATTGTCACAGGTGGATGTCAAAGCTGCCAAGGGTAAGACTGATCGACTTGGTCAAGACTGAATGACATGGTCAAGACTGATCAACATGGTCAAGACTGATCAACATGGTCAAGACTGATCAACATGGTCGAGCAAGGAACATGAGGAATAGCAGCAGAGGTCACGTCCACAGTTCCCACTCACATGGACGAGACAGTCAGCGGGATTCCTCAGGTCATCATGGCCACCCCCCTCCCACGCATGGATGTCGACTTGACTTGAGCCAAAATGGGCAGGGCAAATTACATGAGCCAAAAAAACTTGTGTTGACTCTGACAGTTCAGCAGATAGCTCCTCTGAGGACTCGTTTGCTGATCATTGTGACTTCCATAATTTGCATAGTTCTGATGGCAGCAAGAAAGGCAGAGGTAAGAGACATTCTCTTGAAAAAATTGAAATCCAGCAGAAAGCAGAAAGCAGCAGAGACTGTCAAAGAAAGAAAGAAATGGCCCCAGGCAATGTGGTCTTTACACCATGCAAGCAAAGACTTTTAACTGAGACCCCCACAGGTGGCACGCTCCATTCTATACATCATTGGTATTGGTCTTGGTCTTAGTCACTGTTTCATGTAACAACTCGTGATTCAGCTGCCCCAAGCTGGTACAGCTTGCTCCCTCGTTATAACAACGATGACAGGGTCCACCAATGAGACCAGGATATACTGGAAGCACCTTATAATGAGGAGGCTTTGAACACAGGAAAAAAATGGAGAAGTGCTGAAGTGGGAGCTAAGAGACCCACCATGTATCAGAATCCACTTTGTAATCAAGGACCTTATAAACTTGAGGAGGAGCACTGTACTTGAACAAAAGCCCTCTTGTGCAGAATCTGATTTTACAATTCCCACCATAATTCTAGCTGAGTACACAGGAAAAAGCTTCAGTTGTGCAGAATGGGATGAACCTGGGACATAAAAGAGCTCGAACACTATCACCAAACAGTGCTTTGGCATTAGCACCTAGCCTATCAAAACGCTGTGATCAACAAACTGGCCTATAAGATGCAACTGTCTCCAATGGACACCCTGCTCCAACACCCGACCCACCTCACAAGTCAGCAATGTCAACATACAAGACAGAAGTCAGGGTAGTCACCGCTGACGATTGATACCATTAATGCTGAGACAATGCTCCATGAAGACTGATGAATCACACGTGCCCTTGTACACCAGCAAAAGATCACTCAAACAGCATCCATTATTCAAATATCCGGTGACGAATCATTAAGATCCTCTCGTTTGCAGCTAAGCCTTTGATAAATATCCCATTTCTATGTTTTTATGCATTCTCCTTAGCCTAATAAAACATTGAAATCTTTTGTAGAGTTTCAGCTCAACATCTCAAAGCTATCACTGGGCTTTGGATCAACTCAATTCTATCAGTGTTTTATCATTCATATTTAGAGTGACTAGTGTCCACAATTTCTACTGCTGAGACTGAAGACGTGATTTTCCGCCACCAGAGATGCAGGCCATTACAAGCCTGACCTGGCATACTGATATGCCCCGAGCTGTCACACCTGCCACAGCCAATATTCCACCTTCACCAATTTCAACTTTAGCAACTTGGAGGCCTTTGTAGCAGGTTTCACACCTAGACATGGCGCTAACAGAGTGTGCCTAATTTACAGACAAGTGTCTCCGCTCAGTCCACAAGGCTGTAATTGAATTGACCTGAAGAACAGAGCGTCTTTGACGTAATGATGGATCGTCTGGGGTCTGCTCCCTCCACTCACATCGTCACAAATCCTACCATTAAGCGGGGCTTTGATTTCAGTGAAAATCTATGGCAAACAAAGTTGATGTATGACAAGAGTTGGCCGATTCTCCCTACTGGGGTACGTAGTGTCTACCTCAATCACATCCACGTCACCCACCAAATGCCAAGCAACACAAAGCCAAGTGATAGCTGGTCTCAGCCAAGGGACCAGTTTGTACTGTGGCTCATGGAATGAGGCAATACAGCGTGGGACTAATGCACAGCGACAGAAACACCGAGGTCAGGTCAAAGGGCAGCCACAGATCTCAAGCACCTTTCCTTATTTAGGAGCTGGTGTCACATCACCCTGACACCTCCCATTACACTTTCACACGATTCCATGCTCAAGAAAAACGCCTTGCCGCCCGCAGTACGTATCACAGCTTTGCTACAGCATGAACAGGGTGCAAATCACCAGTTTTTAAAGCAGCGTTACATGTGCTTGACTACACACGAACACAACACACCCTCAAGATTTATGCTGCCTTTATATAGCTGTGGCTAGCATTCTGACTCACTCAGTTTAATGTTTCAAAGTCAAGAAGCAAAGTCCATTGTTACACCAAGGCTGTGACCAATACGATAAATGATCCCTCCTAATGTTTATACGTCAGTGTCATACAGTGTAGATTCTGAATAACAGATGCTATCCATGCCGAAACCAGTATTAGTGGTTCATAGAAGCGAAACAAATCACACTTTCAAGCCACAAAGATCTTCATGTCCACCATTCTTCTTATCAAACCCACACATAAGTGACCCTGTCATTGTACACTGGTAATGGCCACAAAACATTGTGTTATATCTGGATACAATGTAACCAATACTGCATCTTCATGGCAACATTTTTCATCCCTCAGGGTCTTCACTTACAATGAAGCCTGCCATGTACGCTATAACCTTCACACGGGTCACAAAGTGCAGCACACAGTGACACGGACATGAGACCAGGACATCCTTTGGGAACACAACCTTTGGGGGTCAAACCAGGGCCAGGGAAGCATATCCCCCCAACCACCCGGACCCCCATCTCCGTTTCTTCCTGACTTCCTGATCCTGTTTGGAAAGTCAGCCATTTTTGTTACATTTTCAGCCATGTCATGTTCACCAGTATTCTTCACCTTCATGATGAGATGAGAAAGTTGCAAGCCTATGCTTTAAACAGGAAAAGAGTAAAATTTTACAAGTCCAACAGTGTAACGTGTTGCTTGTCTGAAGTGAGACCATACTTCTAACGTTCAGCCAAGAAATGTTACCTTGAAAGTGGACAACACCTTTTTCTACTCTCTGCAATTATTTTTTTAGTGTTCCCAAACTTGTAAACAAATTAGCCCTTTCCATGTCAGAATGAGAGTGAGTCAAGAGGTCTCCTTGGAATGGGTTAGGCACAATAACACTGAGGTAATGTTTTTGACCTGGGACGTGACATCATGATAGCTCTTGAAGTTTCCTACTGAAATGAAATTTAACCTATTTCTGGTCAGAGTATGGGTGAGTCAATAGCTTTCCTTGGTATGGGTTGGGCACATTCCTGGCATCTCTCTTTTGGATTTCTGCACAAAACTTGGACAAAAGTTGCTTAATCCAAAAGCTGAAACTGTGGTCTCCACTGGACAGAAGACCACATTTAATAAGTTGGTTGCAATGATTCAAGTTAGACCATGCATTTCTGATGAAAATAAATACACCTCCTTTCTGCTAAAATGATTACCATGGTTACCATGAAATGGAAGAGTTGACAGTAAACAGAGACCCCACTTTGTATGGCAGCAGACGTACATCACGTAGTTATACTGCCCCAGCTGGGCTTCTACTTCTTAACTATGGACCAACACCACAACAGTAACGCAGACGAACAAAGCAAACAGCTAACTGGAAACTATATACTTATCTCCAAACTCTATTTCATCTGTTATTAAACTTGCCCTGCATTGACGTTGTATGACAAATATATGTGATTACAACCCATGCCAGCCCATTTATTTCAATATCCTTTCTGATTGGCCCTGTTTGACTTCCAAGGCTATTCCGTCCACAAAGATGATATATGTATATAAATAAAGGTAACTTACAGTTCATGCTGGCAACCACAGACAGAAATTGATTTGACTGAGGTTATTTTGACTTAGCAAAAGACTGCATTGTCCTGTCTATGCTTATAAATGGCAGGTGGTTTTTCCTCTGTGCACATAACAATCTGTCCCCAGGGTATCACATGCGGTTCTTTCGATTTCTCCAACCTGATGATTCTCACTTACTTTGACTGTGAGTCTTTTCAGCCCCCATTTCTGTTCTGAAGTTTATGCCATATTGATGTGCTGGACTCGTATATTGGTTTGTCTTGGTAAAAAGGCATAGCATGGGGCTAATCTTGCTCTTCTACCTCAACTCTGAGGTAAAAAGCGACCGAGGAACGTCTTTTGTTGTACCAGATACGGCTGCTTAAGACAAGCCACTGTGGCCTGTAAAACCCGGGTATCCTGTGTGTATCTCACTGACTCACCTCTCGCTCCTTTCCTGTGGAACACACGCATCCTGTGTGTGTATCTCACTGACTCACCTCTCGCTCCTTTCCTGTGGAACACACGCATCCTGTGTGTGTATCTCACTGACTCACCTCTCGCTCCTTTCCTGTGGAACACATGCATCCTGTGTGTATCTCACCGACTCACCTCTCGCTCCTTTCCTGTGGAACACACGCATCCTGTGTGTATCTCACTGACTCACCTCTCGCTCCTTTCCTGTGGAACACACACATCCTGTGTGTATCTCACTGACTCACCTGTTGCTCCTTTACAACCTCAAACCACCCAAAAGTGTGTGGCTGGAAAATGCTGTCTCCAGTAATAGTTTTATATAAATATTTCATTGATGGGCAGTTTTCAAAGACACTTATATATGAGATCTGTGAAAAGACCTTGCCTCAAATTAGCAACTTATTTACTTTGCACCAACATGCCAAAGTTGCGCTTTTTATTGATGGTCAACCCATGCCCAAAACTTGTCAACTCCATCTTTTTCTAACCAGGAAATTGTCAGTTGAAAATCTTGACAGAATATGAGCACAGGATTCTGGTAATTACAACAGAAATAATTACTTGAGGAGAATGAGACATTTTAGTACACGTGGTCATGTAAAATATTCTTCAGTGTTCTCTCATAACTGGCAATACAAATTTAAAGTACCAGTCATACACACTGCTCCAGCCAATATCAGTTATGGCATGCTGGCCGCGGTATACGAGTGGGCTACAACCTGAGCATACCCTACCGTCAGACAAATTTTGTATAGCACGATACAGGCAAGATTTAGTCCTTCTGCGGCGTATGAAATCTGTAGCACAAACCAATCAATGCACTTTGCCTTTAATATGAGATAATATTTAATATACTATTGATGTTAACCCTTTTCTCAAAAATTTATATCATTTAATACATCATTGACATTAACCCTGTCTTTTGCAAATTTACTTCATTTACTATTGACATTACCCTTTCTCTTGCAAGGTTACATCATTCAATATATCACTATTATTAACCCTTGCTTCTGCAGTTTAAATATTTAATATATTATTGACAACATTCCTTTCTCCTACATAATTCAACATATCATTAACCATATCTACTTCAGCTCAGTCAAAATCAGGCATACACTGTCTGCTTGAAAATTCTATTTATCTGGTTGTTCACAAAAATATTCAGTATCAGAATTGTATATGAATGACCCATCAAAAGTGTTCCTGATTCACTCTTTAATCCATGGGAGAGAGAGAGTTAAAGGTACAAGCAAGTGTACACAGAAAATACAGTGAAACCTCATTATAATGACACTCACACATCCCACATATTCAATATAATGACACAAATTTTCATGGGAAAAAGTTTATTTTTCTTTGTTATTCAATTCATTTATCTGACACATTCGGTTATCTGACACTTTTCTAATGGAACAGATGGTGTCATTATAACGAGTTTCTCCTGTAAGGAGGATTTGTAAACTTTCCTGGAATACATGAGACCTATAAACCATGCCCTGCTGAAAATAGGAAGCAACAACTGCCCTTGTACCATTTGCTTTGATTCTTTCAGTGCCAATCATATCTTAAGTCCATCTACAAAAGTCGAACTAATCTGAATTATCATTACTATCTCAGATTCATATTCCTCATAAAAAGACCTTTCATTTAAGTACCAGCATGCCTATAGTTCCAGAGAAAATATCCCAGGTCAATAGCTTTTCTTGGCCCGCATTGGGCGCATTACGCCCAATGCGGGACAAGAAAAGCTGTTTAGACCTGAATTAAAGAGTTAAAGCTAAGTAAATTAAGACTGAGTAAACAGCTTTCCTTGGCATGGGTTGGGCATTTAAGGAAAACTCTTCACCTTTAGCATATTACTTTGACAGGTCTCATCTAAAATTCTCGTTCCACTTGTTCTTCACATTGTAAACACGAAGACAATAGCCTGAAAAAGCACCTGGTGAAGAAGACCACAGGTCAGCACTGTTGAAATAAGTCAAAATCATTGATGTGCATAATATTTGACCACCGGCTGGTCTGGACCCGTTTTACTGGGGAAACACTGATCCCCCATATACTTATTCCACTCTGGTTATGATTCTGCTTCCACTTAAAGCAATGTACACTAATTTCTGTGCCTTCCACATCTGGGATACAAATGTCCACGTCATGCGATATCCACATCATCTGCTCATATTTTTTCATTCTAACTGTGACCATGGACAATTGTTAAGAAGACAATAGCCATGGAAAAGTACAGGGTGGGGAAGGCCATAGGTCAATGATACGTTCCACATAATAATGGTCATGGAGGATTAGTTTACCTAGGTGTAATGAGCCTGGGTAAGTCTTACTCTATTATTCATAGAGCACCAAAGAATCACCTGCTACATTGTATCCTTTCCATCAAGCCCGGATCATAATGTAGCCACATTAACAATGAGGGACACCACCATTTACTTATTTTGTACTAGGGTACTAAAGACACCTCTCCCTGCACTCTTCATCGCTTGACAAAGTATGTCCCAGCTGGTTCTTGCTACTCTCCTCCCACGTCCCAAACCCCCTCACCCCAATAATGGTTGACTTAAGTACTTAATCCACAACGATACCTCCTATTTGTGATACCTATATAAAAAGAAAACCTATCATTAGATATTAAATGGTTTAACATACATGTGACTAACATTTCACTGAGTCCTGGTCAGAATAATGCTGAATCAACGCTTTCTTCTGAGCAAAGTTCCAAAGCAGATCTTGGAAATGTCTTGGCCACAAACAAATTATCTAATTTTGTTAAGATTCTCCCATAAATTTGGTCATGACATTGTCATTATGCTATGCATGTAGCAATAAACTGAGGGTCTTACATGGGCGACAGTGGATTATGATAGCGCTCTCATAAAAGATGATACTTCTCGTTAAAAGAAGAGATAGCAGTCGCACAGAGCAGTTCAGGACTTCAGTGAGGAAGAATAGTATCTTTCCATCTCTTGTTTTCCCTGACATTCAACACCATTCTGCTGGTTACATTGTCCAGTAACGCCTGTGTGTGTGTCCACCTCTGTGCTACAGACAGCAGGAGCTGTGTGCCCACACCATCCGTCCAACACGTCCATTTATACAGGATAGAATTATCCCGATGTGGTCAATGTCCACACTCCACACGTCTTCCACTCTAGCAAACAAATTTTCGCTCGACAAACTCCAAGATGAATAGAAATCAATGAGTGGAGGCAAAATATTTCTGTGGTTTTGTGTTCTTCAAGTGGTTTCATTTTCCTGCATAAAGATGATGAAGCACTGCTCCCCATTGCTACATTTCAAATCAATACTTTCAAATAAGTCCATTGGCTACTGGGCTAGTTTTTAAACACAAGTTGCACTATAATGTGGACATTGGCTGCAGGGTGACAGACCTCCACGATGTGCTACTGTGGATTAACCCTTGAAGTGCTAATCACTGCTATAGTTGTTTTCACATTACCATTAAACATATAACGGTTGAAAGATTATAATTCCTCATGAAGATACCTTTCATTCAAACACCAGCAAGCCTAGTCTAAAGCAAAACGTAGTCATAGTTAACAGCTTTTATTAGGGCTCTTTGCGCCCATTGCACGCAAAGTGTCCCAAGGAAAGCTGTGGACTCAATCTTAAGTCAACACTGTACAGGTTCATCATGTTCACCCATTGGGACTGCGTTCTGTCCAGGAATACTAAGATCAGCTGAAGATATATTTGACCTTGAGAAAAACTTGACTGCAGCTTTTTGGCAGTGTGAAAATCATGATGCATCCCCCAGATAGGCTCCAAATTGCCCACATGGTCACCCCTAGTGACCTTGAAAATAGGTCAAGGCTGTTGATTGTCAAAATAATACTATCGATATTCCCATGCTAACCATGATCTAGGATCCAGGCTCACTGAACAGATATAAGTCAATATACCAGTTTGAACTTTCAACGTCACACCAAAAGAAACCACATACTGTTATGCTTAATAGTAACCGTGGTTCTATGAGCCACCATTAGCCTGCTAGAGGCCAATATTTGAATTTGACCTTTAGTTTGACCTTTCAAGGTCACTTAAAGTAAAAAAATAATAATACAAAGGAAAGCCCATAGGTGTTTTCCTATTAAGGTGTAATAGGTCTAGGATCCACCATTACAATGTTAAAGGCCAAAGGTTCAACCTGACAGCCAGTTTGACCTGTTAAGCTCACTCAGGGTCAAGATTAGCATTGCGAAACATACTAGGCAAGGGCCTGATAGCAATGGTCAGGGAAAGTTCTGTATCTCAAAATCTAGTCTGACCGGTTTCGCCGCCCACTGGGCATCATCAGGACTGCAGAATGCATGTAGTATTTGTACAAGAGTGTAACTTTTGATGTTGCTAACGTAAACTAGGCGTGCGCCAATGCCATCCATGGGGCCTGCATATTTAAATTCCAGTCCACCCATCTGGTGACATGGTGTAGAGTGCAGTGTCAAAACTGACACGTGCTACTCTTGGTCATGTTTATGACATCATGAAGGCGTTCCCCATGGAATGTAAGCAAAAGTGTGCTTACACGCCTAGGAAGTTGGGGAACTGTGATGGGGGTCCTGTGTAGGACATCCCCATATTTGTTGAAAAACCAGTTTGCTTGTTGCTACAGCAGTCAGAGAGATAGACCAGTGTTTATACCTAGCAAAGTCCCAGGAAAATAATAAGATAGACATTAAAAATTTAGCATAATACTTGGCAAGTATGCTTATTTTCCCATGACATTGTTACCAGTGTTTATCCCCGCAAACATTAAGATTAGCATCACCATACGAAAACCACTACGTGTTTTCCCATTAACGTTTACTAGTGACCATGGGTCTAGGATGCAACATTACCAAGATATAAGCCAATATGTCATCATTTGTAAAATGAAGCGAGGGTCTGGCTCTGTCTTTTGTGTCGTATTGTTAGTTCAACCGGTTTTGCCACTTAAGTGGCTGTTCAGGAACTGAATATTTCAATGGCTGCACCGTGGTACCGTTAAACCCATAATGTATGTTTGTTACATGATAATACATCCAGTAGGTTGACAACAAAAGACATTGCTAACAAAGAGTTAGGCTTGACATCTTGGGTGAGATATGGTGTTTGCTCAAGACTATTCATAGTCACACCTTTCTTGTCTAGTGACATGGTGGGACGACAAATATGCAAACTGCATATAGTTTTTGGGTGCTTTTGTCTCCAAAATGTATTTGAAATTCAGACAATTGTGGTCTGCTCTGGGAAAATGTTTGCCTAGACACTGTAATAAATCTTTTTATGTATGTTGTAAAAATGCTCAAAAGAGGTGATAATTGCCATACCAGCATAGACAGACAGACTGACAGACAGACAGACAGACAGACAGACAGACAGATAGACAGATAGATAGATAGATAGATAGATGGATAGAAAAAAATTATTACAGTGTGACAATGCTTATACCCAGACCTGTAGAGTGCGAGTGTCAAAATTCAAAGCAAAATCTGAATTGCTTCCAGAGCTATGCACCAATCTATTATATTTGCTGAGTCAGCAAAAAAAAATCATTTAAAAAATCTGACAATCAATGGAGCATGACAATACTTAAAACATATCTCAGAAGAATTTCACAGACCTGTAGCATATGTGTGCCAAAATTCAATGCAATTGGTGAACAGGGAGGAAAGTTGTAGCAAAAATACGATTTATGGCAGCAATGGCTGAGACGAAATGCTTATTCAACACGATATGCATACCCCACAGCGCCGACACATACCCCACAGGGCGGATAACTACCACTACTTAACTGCAGAAAGCAAGGACTGAATCCATTTGTTGTAAATTCTGACAATTTAATTAAGATTAATAGTGATGTCTCCAGACAACTTTGCTCATTTCAATAACAAGATTATTGCCACAGGAAAGATTCTTCTACCTTTACCATTTAAATATATTCACATCTTGCTGATATAATCTAAATCTAAAATTTTAAAAGTCCATGATTTTTCCTTTATTATGCAAGGTCATTTCAAGCAGCATCCTACAACAAGAACCTGACAGACAACATGTATTTCCAAATTCCAGTCTGAGAAGTAATCAAACTTCTTCTCATTCAAAACGTGCAGTCTAGCACGGTCTCAGTTTATAATAAAGAGACACACTGATGGGATTTTGTGTCAGAAGGAATAAGAAACGATAATGAATGCAGGACAAAGTGGTTTGTTCTTTATTCTGACACACAAACCAATGACTGTGTGATGTCTCTTTAACCATATACATGATATTAGGATAGTAATACTCATTCATACTTTGAACCTCCTTTTTTAACCGTTTACATGATATTAGGATAGTAACACTCATTCATACTTTGAACCTCCTTTTTGAACCATTTACATGATATTAGGATAGTAATACTCATTCATACTTTGAACCTCCTTTTTTAACCATTTACATGATATTAGGATAGTAACACTCATTCATACTTTGAACCTCCTTTCTTAACCATTTACATGATGTTAGGATAGTAACACTCATTCATACTTTGAACCTCCTTTTTTAACCGTTTACATGATATAAGGATAGTAACACTCATTCATACTTTGAACCTCCTTTTTTAACCATTTACATGATATTAGGATAGTAACACTCATTCATACTTTGAACGTCCTTTTTTAACCATTTACATGATATTAGGATAGTAACACTCATTCATACTTTGAACCTCCTTTTTTAACCATTTACATGATATTAGGATAGTAACACTCATTCATACTTTGAACCTCCTTTCTTAACCATTTACATGATATAAGGATAGTAACACTCATTCATACTTTGAACCTTTTTTAACCATTTACATGATATTAGGATAGTAACACTCATTCATAATTTGAAGTTCTTGCTGTTCAAAAAAACTTACAAACCTCATTGACCTCTAGTTTCTAACCTCAAATACATTCCTTGTATAATATCGTCCACTTGCATGCCCCAACTGTCTAACCAACATAAACAAAAGGGTTGTTCCATACCAACAAATAGAATGTAACAGTTAATACATGTCGTTCAAACAAGACACTTGTCCAGGAATGTCCAACTTCAAATCACGCTAGATCCCTTGATTTTATTTTTTGTAAAAAGTAAGAAAACCTAAAATGTTTAATTCCGGCTGCCACAAACTGTCCCATGGACAAACAAAATAAGCAGCGGTTTAACTGCTACCACAAACAGTCCCATGGACAAACAAAATAAGCAGTGGTTTAACTCTCTCAGAGCTAAGTTTTGGACTGAGTCAACAGCTTTCCTTGGTATGCTTTGCCCAAAGCACTGAGGAAAGTTGTTGACTCAGAGTAATATGTTCTCTGGAACTATAGGCATGCTGGTATTTGAATGAAGTCTTTGCACTATGAATATGAATCTACCATCATTATTAGAATTGACAGCAGTTGATCTTAAGTGGTGCGAGTTTAGTGGCACTTGATATTGAAAGAGTTAATTGAAATCAAGAAAACAGAAATCAAAAGCAGGAACAATGGTTTTATCAAAACTAAATCATGGAGTTAGCCATATCATCTTCATTAAATTATCAGCCAATGGCAAGAACAATAGAAGTCTGGTTTTATCCAAATAAAATCATGAGGTTTGCTGAATCTACACAATTAACAAATTGTTTAAATCTCAGCCAATGGCAGGAACAATAGAAGCATAGTTTTATCAAAACAAAATTACGAAGTTTGCCATATCATCTACACTAGATTGTCAACCCATGGCAGGAATTATAGAAGCATGGTTTTATCAGAAAAAAATTATAGAGTTTGTCTTATCATCTACATTAGATTATCAACCAATGGAATAAACAATAGAAGCATGGTTTTATCAAAACAAAATCTGTCTCTTTAAAAACAACTGTTTTGTTGGTACTTCGGTCAAAACACAAGACAGGTGCACAAAATTCAGTCACAAAGTTTACTGGCCATTTTGCTTCCAACATATGCTTTTCATTGTAAATTTACAACCCCACATTTGAGACATACAGTATATAAAATGTCCACATCTTTGTTTCGTTTGGAAAAAAGAAAAAAAAAAACTATATTTTTAACAAGAAAAATCACAGACTGGCAGTTGGTGTGACTGACTCTCTAATTCTAAGTTATATCTACACAATTAACAAATTTCGTTTAGATCTCATTGCCTGCAAAGCAGACCAAGTTCCATGTAACAACATTTGGTCTGCCCTTCTTTGACAGGATTTTATTTATAGTAAGGGAAACAAAACTATACTGTGACCCTCCCTTAGACTGAGACACCAATCAGGAAGTTCATCATTATCACCTAGACTAGTAGTAGCCTCTGGTCCCTAGTATACTGAAGCCTGTAACCATAGTAACCACATTCAGCCAATTAGAAACTGAGTCATTTTTCCACTGCTAAACAGTGACCTTGTCAAAGAAAGGCAGACCCCAGCGGAGCACACAAAATACATAGCTTGGGTGGCAATAGATCTAAAAGATCCACATGGAAAATAGGGAAACTGTGACACAAATTCTCAGCACAATGAGGCAATTAATGCAGACATCAGAAACATTTTGCTGACTGTGCAGACCAGACAGACAGCCTCAAGATGCTCACGCGTCCAATTTGTCTTCTACAAATACTATCTCCTTTCAAGCATATTTACTCAGCAGTTTGTCACTGGCATTTCCTCACAGACAACAGACTGATGATTTGCCAGCTGTATTTGCCTGTCTTATGCCCAAGGATAACATTGGCTATTACAGGTCATCATTGGCAACATTCAGTTACTGCTTGCCTTGAGGCAAATGGAATTGAACAACTCAAAATGACAGATTTTACTTACCCTTTCCCGCAATGTTCTACACAAGATCCCCACAACACAATGTGTTAACCCTTTCCTGCTCAAATCGCCCTAAAGTGCCCGAATGCGAATTATCGCCAACCTTAATGTTTTACTTAAATTTTGCTTTACTGGAAAACATTTTTGCTGAGATTTGCGTGTAAGACCATTCATGATGGCACACACCAGGTCAACAGCTTTGCTTCCTGTGCCCTGGGCACAGTGCGTCCAACCCATGCATAGGAAAGCTGTTGACTCAATCGTTCTCTGACTAGGAATGGGTTAATGTCCATAAAAGTTATAGACTGAGACCCAAACCCATCTTAAAGTCTTGGATAACAATGTCTCCTCACAGTTTTTATATTCTGCAACATGGTAAAGCTCAGGCTAGACAGGATGCCTGGGGCAGCTTATGATAAGTATAGGGCTTGACTTCAGTCAGTCACAGCCTGTCATACCTGCATCTCCAAGAAACTCCACTTCTATGTTCAGTGTGGGATGCTACAGCTGTGATGAAGCCACTATGACATGTATTAGAGGCCCCTATGACACGTATAAGAGGCCCCTATGACACGTATAAGAGGCCACTATGACACGTATTAGAGGCCACTATGACACGTATTAGAGGCCACTATGACACGTATAAGAGGCCACTGACACGTATTAGAGGCCACTATGACACGTATTAGAGGCCACTATGATGTATTAGCGGCCACTATGACACATATTAGAGACCACTATGACGTATTAGAGGCCACTATGGCATGCATAAGAGGCCACTATGATGTATTAGAGGCCACTATGACACGTATAAGAGGCCACTATGACACATATAAGAGGCCACTATGACAAGTATTAGAGGCCACTATGACACTTATTTGAGGCCACTATGACAAATATAAGAGGCCACTATGACACGTATTAGAGGCCACTATGACACGTATTAGAGGCCACAATGACACATATAAGAGGCCACTATGACACATATTAGAGGCCACTATTACACATATAAGAGGCCACTATGACACATATAAGAGGCCACTATGACACATATTAGAGGCCACTATGACACGTATTAGAGGCCACTATGACGCGTATTAGAGGCCACTATGACACATATTAGAGGCCACTATGACGCGTATTTGAGGCCACTATGACACATATTAGAGGCCACTATGGCATGTATAAGAAGCCACTATGATTAGAAATCACTATGACAGGTATTAGAAACCACTATAACAAGTATTAGGAACCACTTTAACAAGGACCAGAAGTCACTATGATGCACATCAAAATCCACTATGACTATAAAAAGCCACTGTTACATGTAGTATATGCTATTATGACACATAAGAAGCCAGTATGACATGTTAGAAGTCACTGAGACATGTATATGTGTTTGGTCACTTTTAAAATAATTAATGTTCCAGTTACCAGTCGGCACTTCACTGTACGCACATACTTTTGCCCCTCTTGTAATGTACGATTACACAAAGGATTCTCCAACTGTCTGGTCAAGTCAAGAACTTCCTAGACACACACAAGAAATCACGATCTGGCCAGATTAGCTTCAACGTGCAAACCTTGCATCTACAGATCCAGTGCTCGACTTCCTTGGTGCTAGTCCACTGCCAAAGAAGCAGGTGGACCTTAAGGTAATGCTAGCTTTCAACATTCCATCCACAGCAATACCATTTGACTCCTTTACCAGCCTTTAACTCTTGCTCTTTTGAAAAGTCTCTATTGCCAGGTTTGCTATCCTTTTTCTGGTTATCAAAGGATCACGAGAAAAGTAAATCAAGACTCAGTGTACATAAGGACCAATGCAAAAACAATGATAAATTTTGTACAATTATCAAACTGAAAACTTGAAGAGCTTCTTTCTGTTGGCTATAATACTGGCAGCAGAAGTCAAGTCTGACATGACAGCCATGGCAGCTATCACAGTGTGAATTAACCCTTTACAGTCAGGTTGACTTAGATGCAGCCACCTCTCAAAGCAGATTTCACGCTTCCCAGGAAAGCCAGTGGTGACACAAGCCTGAGCATAATGCTGCGCCAGTGAGAACAGATTCTCCCGATCTATATTCTGATTTCCCAAAAGGTGTGCCAATTATGAATAATATGATAGGCTCAGAAATGGATTTTTGCCGAACAATCAAAAGCGGCAGAGCTTTGGTTCCTCCTAACTAGGCTTTAATCCAATTTGCCTTGTGTTTTCTAACACTGGCAGACCTTCTTGATAAAACAGGGAACCAGCATAGCCTAGAGGTAATTACCCACAATGCACACATTGAACCTATCTGGCAAATGTAAAAATATTCCAGGAAAGATGCGGCCCAAGCAGCCACCCTGCATGGAGTGGCATAGACAAGTGGAACTCATTTTCACCAATGTCCATTTTGAATTGCATCGAGTACAATTTTAATTACGTCACTCCATGAGGGAGCAATCGGAGCCGCAGGCTGGAAAATGAAGCAAGAGAGAGCGACATTGACCCTCCCATATTCAGTTCAATTATAGAACTCATCAAAATTCTCAACATATGGCTCTCCCATTAACCACTATGACAGTTGAGACCAGGCAGAAAGTCCCGTTTCTTCCATCTATAGTTTATAGTCTGATGCCTCACTGTGTTTGCTCAGAGAGATACTGAGTGGAAGGACAGCCATGATAGATTAGCCAGGGTGAGAAACTTTCCAGCGCCAGAATTTCAGCGAGAATCCGAGAATACATTCTTGTAAAGATTCTCCAAAACTTGTCTTTCTTTAAAAAGAAAACTAATTGACAAAAATCCAAACAGATTCTTGCAAAATTGTTCAAAATTCTGGCCCTGCTTTCCACTACTTACTTGTCCTTGGCTTGGTTACCATACTCATAGCAACAGTTGATTGATTCAAATGTCATACCAAGAGCATCATTGTCAGTCCAGCTTAGTTTTTATTGTACATACTGTGTGTGCAAGTTAAAACATATCAATGTGTTACGCTTAATACTGTTGCACAAGTGAAAACAGCATTTACCAACTTTGAAATCCACCACCGAGCTTTTAATACACACAGCTATTTTAAATCACCAACTTGTCACCCTCCATTGAACTGGTAGTCTGTCTGGCTGTAAAATATGTTTGCTATCCTTAAAAAAAAAACTTTCTTAGAAAAAACAGAGTCACCAAATCCAATCGGGGGTAATTGGTTTTCGTTTCTGTTTTGCTTTTGTGGGTAGTGGGGTGTGTTGGCACCAGATGACTATAAAAAAATGGTCTGCAGATGAACCATTGCCCAAAATACCAAATGTTGCTGAAGGGTAGCTGGTGTTTATGGTACAGATTCACAGTATGGGAGTTTTTATTGATGTCCTTGATGTGCTAAAAACTGACCGATAAATATAACCAAGATGTCCACCTATTCTGCAGCAAAAGAATCTGCCGCCTTGAGTCTCCTCTCCTTACTACATGATCAGCAAACTGAATGATCACAATCATCCAAAGAGCAAAATCCACTACTGGAATTTCATTTCTGCACTTTAGCATGGCAGTTTATTTACGAACTGTCCAATTGCCTTTCCCTGCAAATATTCCTGGTATTGCTCATCTTTTACCAGTAGCACTCTCTGAGTAACTTGTCACATTTATTGTTCGCTGGTTTTCAAGAGATTTACCAACTCCCTGCATAGCTAGGAGCCCCTACAAGCTCGCTCCCACAGAATCAAAGCCATTCTTGCTTTCATCTCTGAATGTTATCACTGGAAGGAAATTAATTGGCAAGCTGTGGAAGGCTTTAATTTTACTTCTGCTCAGCTCCACTCTTGATTGCGTGCTGTCTTTATCAAGCCAATCTTCAAGACAGAAATTGCAAATATGCTTTTTGTATAATACAGCTGCCCTGAAGCTATGCAACCATGTAAACCATGTAAATCTGTCTCCATGTAGCTTTACTGGTCTAAACATGTACTCACTCTATAAAAACTTTACTGAAATATGAAAGAAAAGGGAAAAAAAGAAAAGACGACCCTCTCAGCAATTCATTTCACGGGGACTCAACTTCGGCTTTCTGTAATTTGCTGCATTAAGAATCGAGAAATGCACACCAGCAAGAGTTGGTTCTGAACATAACTAGGACACAAGTGTATTCATGTTTAAACGAGTCTTTATCCAAAGATACACCCATAAATCATTCAGTTTTTGATAAATATGCTTCCTTTTTGCTTCTTCATTTTAGAGCTTGTTTATCACGCTGACGATTTGACTTTGTAAAGCTTTCAAACAGAATGGAATTGCTGTCAGTGTGACACATCACCCTACTGGGTGTGCAACATACTGCTGACAGTGGACACCCCCAGCACAGCTTCAGCACAACCAGTCTCTTTATCACCCTAGTGTCACTTTAACCCTGGTCATGCTGGCCCATACTTTCTGCAATAGAGGAGTTTAGGACCCCAGATAGCAGCACCTGACAGTATTCATTTGCATAAATTTGCCTATTTGACGTGGGCCAAAACTCAAAGGATTTGTCGTTATGCAAATCAGTAAAACTATGCAAATGATCACCCTCAAGTGCTGCCCTCTAGGGTCCTAAATGGGTCTATTCAATGATCTTCTGATTGTAAATGACGTCAGATGAATTCACTTGTCCACATGGCTCCTTGCCTGCAGCCATGGTTTGGTTATGGGACAAGCTGAGCAAGTGGGACTGGTCATGCTGGTTGAAGGGCTCGATGCTGAGGCAAGCCCCATTGCCCAGGACAACTCAAATTTCAGTCAGGGCAACCAAAAAGTAAAAGCTAAATAGGAATTTAACCCATTGGTTGCCCCCAAAGCATGGAAAAGAAAAAGATAATTAAGGGCAAGTGTGAAAAAAACCTTAATGCTGACCCCTGCAGTTCATCTAATCCTGTACTGCTACTGGAACCCAAATCATCATCTTGTCACCACAAAATCTGTGCTAGGGTTTGACATTTAGAGTTTTCTTGTACCAAAATGGCCTAGTGCCTAAAATTCAGACAGGTCAATGGATTAAATCTCATTTGAGCTCAACAATTTTACTAAAATGGTTGGAAGTTTAATTGTCGATGACAACAAGACTTGTCTTAACCCTTTCCCCCTTAAACCGGCCAAAACCGGCTGGTGGTCAAATGTCATCTGCTTCAGCATTTTCAACTGATTTCAACAGCAATGAAAAACAATTTGACTGAGAATTGAAGATGACAACATGACCCAGGTCAACAGCTTTCCTCAGCATGGGTTGGGCACTTAGTGCCCAACCCATGCCTAGGAAAGCTGTTGACTCAGTCTTAATTCAAGGGGGAAAGGGTTAATGTCAAGCTCAGTGTGCAGACAACCCATGAAGCCATATTACTCAATATTTTAAACCTTTCCCCTTGAATTATCACTGAGTCAACAGCTTTCCTTGGCATGGGTTGGGCACTAATCGCTCAACCCATGCCAAGGAAAGCTGTTGACTTGGGGCATGGGATCTTGATAAGTCTCATGTACATTTCTTGGTCAAATTGTTTTTCATAACTGTTGAAATTAGTTGAAAACACTGAAGCAGAGGACATTTGACCACCAACTGGTTTTGGCCATTTAAGGGGCAATGGGTAACATTTTCTATTCAGCATTTGTCTTGCAAATGGGGGAATCTCTATGAAAATTAAAAATACTTTGGTATCATATTTGAATTCCAGAGGGAGCACAATGTATCTGAATAATAACTTTACCCAAACTTTGATAATTATAATTTGATAATTCAGATCCATTAACCCAACAACTGTAAGATGCTCTTGTCTTTTCATAAGAGAAGTAACATGCACATGTGTTTATAGACCACTTTGCAGCCATCCTATATTTCAAAATATTTATGCCCTTTTCATAAACCATGTATCAATTCTATATTTAGAAATGCCTGGTGAGAAATTTGTAGCATGTATATACACATTACAAATCTTAAGCACAGGAAAGGCAAAATATTCTGATCATGCACTAAAATGAGTCATTAGCCATGTTAAGGTTAACTCTTTTAGTGCCAGATTTTGACTGAGTGAACAACTTTCTTTTAATGCCCCCAAAGCTTGCCAAGGAAAGTTGTTGACCTAGACAGTTCTTACCATCTCTGCAACTGTAGGTTTGCTGGGACTTGAATAAAAGGTTGTTTTACAAAAATTAAAACTGAGTATCGTTATATTAATTCAGAACACATCAAATTTGGTTGAAATTGTAAGAAAAGAGTCAAACAAAATAAGAGCAAAATGAATCAGCTGAGGCCAGAGTAGTGGCAGAGTCCATTAGACGTTATAGCCTGGGGGGAGGGGAGCTATGAAGAGGTCATGTGACCAGCCCATGCCTCAACGCTCCCACTCTGGCGGCTCCTCAATGCACATGCCCGACTTACAGAGCACAAATAACGGCAACAAAATACATGCTTCTTTACCAAACGGGCGGAAAATCTTTTTATAAACAAAAATTCAAACTATTTTAAAAAATATATCAACGTACAATGACCTATACAACTGGTATATTTTTCACACCTGTGAATTCATTTTGGACTAAACCCACACAAAATTTGAGCTAAAATTATGTAACTTGCCCTGAAGTTCAGGGAAAACTAGGACTAACAGACAATTAATTGATATTTCAGATAATAATGTACCCAATGCCACAACAATAGTACTGTCATTTAGTTGTGTTGCTTATCATTTAATACAGACAAATCATGTTTTGTTGCATAGCCAATCAAAGAAATGTAAAGTGCATGGCACCACTTTGGGTAAAAGCTAGAGTAGGTTTGAAGCAGACATGTTTATACCTGCAGCTAATGACGGACACCAGGATTACTATCATCTTGACTTTGTTCACATGCAAATTTACAGCAG
This sequence comes from Hermodice carunculata, assembly GCA_964020975.1. Lineage (NCBI taxonomy): Eukaryota > Metazoa > Annelida > Polychaeta > Eunicida > Amphinomidae > Hermodice > Hermodice carunculata. The sequence continues at coordinate 31,453,312 of OZ026621.1, read as the reverse complement.
CTAAACCTGCTTGGTGGTTTCCTGTCCATGACTTGTTGCTTAATTCATTTGGCTATTGAAGCCCTGAATTTTCAAAATTTCTGCATCAAACACAACAGTAGTGATTGTAACCCTTAAAACCCTGATTTAAGATTGAATCAAGCAACTTTCCTCTTGACACTTTACGCACGATGCGCACAAAGTGTCCTGAGGAAAACTGTTGACTAAGACTACTTTTTCCTTTAGACCAGACTTGCTGGTATTTGAATGAAAGGTATCTTCATGAGGAATTTGAATCTTTTAACCATTATATGCTTAACGGTTATGAGAAAACAACTATAGAGCACTTTAAGGGTAAATAAACGTATACGTTTGGTTCCTGGATTGGACGTGGAGTATACTAAGATTGGATTATTTTTCAAGAACCACAAAGACGTTGTGGCAGTGTTGCTCATACACAGTCAACAAACCTGTAAATTCCTCATTGGTAAATTTGCAGCAAGTCTCCTTAAGTCTAGATGGTCAACTTTACTTTTGCAATGATGATCAGGCTGTGAAGGGTTAACATTTGCCTGCTTTACCAACCGTCTGTTTGAGTGACAGGCCAGTCAAAGAACCGAAGACTTAAGTATATCCAGCAGGCAATGTTATTGTGAGGAATTTATCAAATACCTCTGCAAAGCAGGAGAGGTTATTATGAGTAATTTATAATACAATGCTGTTGAACAGGCGGTTAGTATTAGTAATTTGTCAGATATCTCTGCTGAGCAGGCAATGCTGTTATAAGTAATTCATTGAATATCTCTGCTGAGCAGGCAATGTTATTATAAGTAATTTATTGAATATCTCTGCTGAGCAGGCAATGTTATTATAAGTAATTTATTGAATATCTCTGCTGAGCAGGCAATGTTATTATAAGTAATTTATTGAATATCTCTGCTGAGCAGGCAATGTTATTCTGAGTATTTTGTCAAGTATCTCTGCTATGCTAGCAAAGTTGTTGTGAGTAATTTATTAAATATCTTTAGAACCACGGGAGGCAATAATCAAAGAATAAAAGGACTTCAGGGCTATAAAAGAGCTCCTATAAACTCACCAACTCCACTCGGATTTGGCTTTTACAATATATACGTTTAGTGCTTAAAGGAACATTTTTCCCCTCATCAGCACATGCAACATGCACTGAAATTGCCAAGAAAATGTTCCATACACTAAAGGTAAACCAATGGATTACATTTCTACAGCATATATATATACCGTATTCATTCCAATGAGGGCACATGCTCTAATAAGGGCACGCCCCCATTTTTTTGTCAGAAAAGAAACCTTGGTTACCCTAGATATAGGTCAATTTTAAGTCTCAATTCTAGTTCATTACCTGTATTTAGGCATATTTCACATTAAATTTTCCTGAGGGCATTGAGTACTTAATAGTATTGGAATGAATACAGTATATCATAATCAAAATACATCAGCAGCATGATTATACTCTAAACATGCACATCTCATCAGCACATGGCAGCATTCAACCTGCAAGGCACTGCCCTAGAAGCACAGACACTTTGACCAAAATAAATACTACAGTCCTCCAGTCCTCCAGTCTCGTCCACAAAGCTTTCACTCCAAAATATCCCACCTTCTGACTTTCATCCACTTTCAGTGCATTTTCCAGTGTTTACCTGCCAATACTAGTTGGAATTGCCTCTTGTGAAGTTCTCTTATGGCAAGCCCCAGCTTTAATAGCCTTTTTATGTGAATTAATAAACCCTCCCTGATTTCTCTGTGCCATGTAATTGGATGTTCCAGGTATGTTAGTTTCTATATCTAACCCTGACCTGTTTCTGTGAATATTTCTATGCCAGCACAAACAAAATCCTCACTCTCATCTCTGCTTCCTCATACAGAACCAATCCAGTTTTAGAATCGCCAGCTCTGAGCGCTGGCCCCTCCTAGTTACACAAATTACCAACATTTTGCTTGGGGATTTTTCTTTCTTTCTTTTTTTTTTTTTGTTGTTGTTGTTGTTGCTAAAATGATTAACCTAGTGGTAGTTCAGCCCCTTGGCCACACATGCAACCATACATCTACATTAAAATGAGTTTCCGTTATACATTATTACTTATATCATGTTCTTGTGTTTTAACAGGCATATCGTGAATTTTAGCAAAATGGTGAAAAAGTTTTGAAACTTTTTCTTAAATAAAACAAGTTGTCGATGATGTTAGCTACATCCCCCACCCACCATAATTCATGGGCAGGAGATAAAATCATTGGAGCCTGATGACTACAAACACCATGGTGAGACCCACCCAAGGTACACCCCAACCACGTCAATCTGAAAATGTGTCAATTCAATAACCCCTACACCAATCAATCAATCAATCAATCAATCAAACAGGTCTTTTAACTGTCAGTTTGACAGGCAAATAGAACCATGAAAAATATTACTGGCTGCATAGTCCACGTTACTTAGAAGAAGCATCTGCACTGAGAATGTGAGGAATAAGGTCTGTGTAGCAGGCAATTTACTTCAGTTTGCCTGGGCAGGAAAACCTCAATTTTAGGCCTTCTTACCTGTAAATTTTACATCACGTACATGCAGCATGGTAATCAACTCAATTATCTCGTACACAAGTCAATTTTTCAATTTCTTGGAAACTGCATGGTAGGACAGGAGAACTTGCACGGAATCTCCAGTCACACCAGTCAGTGTGAAGTTATCGCCTGACCCGCTTGGATCAGCGTCAAGTGCAGGACGTCATTTAGCGAAAGAGGACAATATCAGAAATGCTACAGGAAATTAAATTGGGGCACACTGGGTGATATGGCCCCATATACTCTGCCAGATTAGAGTTTGTTCAATACAAGGTGCCCCTGTTCCCATTAATATTTAACTCTCTGAATCTCAAATTTAACGATTGTGAAATAAATATCCATACATGTTTTATAAGTTTTAGGAAGCCTGGCCATGGATTAAAACTGGGCAGTAGAATGGTCTCAACCTTTGTATTCTTCTCCCTTCATTCTGTCACATTTTTCTCCTTTCATGGAAAAAATTATCATTACAAAGTCATTTTGGCAAGCAAATGTGACTCAAAAGGTATTAATAGACAGGCATCCTCAAAATTGAAAGGATTTGTAGAAATCATAGGGCTTCCAAACCCCCTGGCATTCTATCTATTGATGTTGACTACATGGGCCTGGTGGACCCCTGTACACTCTGATCCCATCAACACTGAATCAGTTTTCAGTAAAAATAGATTAAATTGTTTCAGTGGGTTGGGCTGCATGCACCATCTATCTCAAAATAAGCAATTATATACATATATTATTTGGACTGGCTCATGTATAATTTGTCTGAAAGACTATTGCTGAACTTGTAACACTGCATTTGCAAGAGTCATATATCATCAAGGGAAGAGAGATCAAATTAATTCTTATTCCCAATGTTCCTGTCTGCTATGTGTACATGTCATTTTATAGGACAATTTGTGTTATTTCTTTGTCAACTGTTTAGCCTCTTCTACGGTCATCCAATTATGTTATTTATCATTATCTAGGTTATCCCTCCATAATTTCGACTTTTTTACCAACTGTGTACAATTTTGTTTCTAAATTACCACCTAACTGCATTAATGTTTCAACATGTCATCTCCTAGCAATTTATCTTTCACATTATCATCTCCTTTCAACCCCCCCCCCCCCCGACATCCACTTATCTTCTTTATTAATTGTCAAATGTTTGCTTTTGAATTGTCATCAACATTTTGTACCATAAATGTATTACTACTACTACTGCAATCTTTCTCTGTGAATTTTCATCTGGAATTTCTGGTTTTTTGGTGTTAATTTCTAAATTTTCCTGTTTTTATTCTGTTTTTAAACTATAATCTGCTTAACCTTTTCATTTCCAGATAGCCAGCTGCTTCTGGTGCTTGCCAGACACACAGTCCACAGTGTAAAGAAAGTGGACACATCTGAATGACCTATGTGTATGGGCTCTTACCGTGGCACGCAGGAGTGGAGCGACGAATTGATAGCTAATCGCACAGGAACAACATCGTGAGTTGTATACGACCAAAGGAGAATCTGACGGTTCTCGTTGAAACAACTTCAAGATTTTCTTATTTTAGAAAGGTTGATTGTGCCCCTAGATCTCCTCAGCTGTGTCCACTAGGCACGAACACGCAGCCTCCAGTCAGATTGGTTTTGCTGCTGGCAAAGTACTTAGCACCATCTCACAGTCAATATGAGGTATAAATGTTTCAGAAGTCATCACATACTCTGTGTCAAACATCTCTTGCACGTCACTGAACTAATATTTGGGCTTTGGGTGGTTAATGAAACCATAATTTACCAAGAGTGGGTATCTTTAATCTGACCATTTATTCCCTTTGAAGTGACATGTGCTATGAGGTATAATACAGAGTGCTGGAATACCCAGTCAAAACCATTTAAAATGTCAGGTATTCAATTTGGCCCTGCTGGGGTTAATTTGATATGATGACAAGATAGGTGCTACCAGTTCTCATATAGTCCTGCCACATGTGGGTTGTTGAGGTACCGGTGCGGCTTCAACACATATAAAGCCTGCAACACATCCATCATCATACCCATTTCTCTGAGGAAATCTCAAATTGCCCTGCTCTGCAGCAGGAAGAGAAAATACCAAGATCACAGACAGGTATTCAATAGTGAAGTATACACATCTTATCTGTCTCCAAGCAGCATGGTTACTATAAATAGCATGAGCGTGGTCCAAAGCTTTAGAGACAGGCCTGAGCCCCAAGAACGTGAAATTTCTCTTCATCAGACGAACTATGAGAAACACTCATTTATGTATGGTATTGGAAGCCGATACTACTATCTGGAGCATTCAATAAGAATATAAAAGCTGACTTCGGCTATGGATCCACTTTACTATCAGTACCTGGGCACACATGCTATGTAAGCATCTATTATTACCTGGTCACCCACAACCACTATATGCTCGTAGCTGCCAAAACTAATTTCCCGAGCCAAACAATCAAACCTGACACATTCATTCAGTTTTAACTCCAGTTGCTTTGATTGAACATGAAAGCTTGACACCTGGAGAGGATTAGAAAATGTATTAGGATATTCCTAAGGACATCAGATCACAAAGTAAGGCCAAGGTTAATGCTTTCTGGCTTGATTTGTAGTGCGAGAAAAAAATGGATGTACATGTATACACAAACTTTGTCGAAGATGTTGGGGGTAGGGATTATAGGGGAACAAAAGACTATACGTACATTCTCATAGGTGATAATGTCCAGGTATTTCTTGAAGCTCACTGATTTGACGCGGTGACGTTGCCTAAGCTGACACCAAGAGAACATAGCTGAGATGTAGAGACCATGAAGCCATTCCACATGCCACCGCCCGCACCACCTGTGCATGGGTGACCTGCGGCCAGACACCAGCCGCCCGCAGTTCAGCTTTCTCTCCCTATTGATTGCTGCCACTGCAAGCTTCTCCAACGATGTGGTCTGTCCACCTTGTAAGCCAGTACACTTTAATTACATCCATACACGATATGTCAGCCAGCCGAGCATTACGCTCCCTCCATAGCCTATACCTTGGTATCGTAAACCTCAGGTAGGCATCCCTAACTACATTTCTCCATCATCACACTGCCTGCAACAGCTACCATAGGACTGGCCCTATGTCTTGCTCCGTATCTCTACCTGTAGCCACACGGCCATCCCTGATCTCCCCCCTCACTGACCACTACTCCACACACATTTCATATAAATTCCTCCTTAAATCAGAAACTTGAATGGCAGTATCTGATATTAAGCACAAGAATGTGTCCTTGGCATTTGCCAATTCCGGCACCGGTGAGTTGTTACGCAGCTTCGTTTGCCGACACATGCAGTTTGCAGTGCTCTTTGGGACTATAATTGCAAAGCCAGTGTAAGATAAATAGCATGTGCACCCACAATCACAGCCGACCCTGATGAAAGGGTATACGGCGAGAGCACATCATCATCTGATCACTGTCTCTTGGCTGGGCTGCAACCCTGGCTTTTGTACTTCTCGTGTTCGTCAAATGCACCGACTCCTCTCCGAGCTGAAGTCAAGCATCTCCACTGCATAGATCATACAATTCTCAATAATTCACATAGCATGTGATTAATCTAATGGGTTGACTAAATAGATGTGTCCTGTACTGCAGGGCTGCAAGTCAAGTGAGCCTTCCAGCTGTCGGAGTACTCTGCTCTGAGCAATGCCACTGATCCTCAATGGCAGACAGTGCTCCACCAACCACGCTTTCAAACCAATAGCCACTCTTGCCTAACGGGATGCTACCACAAACGGATTAAGCCAATGCCTGTAGCAGTGGTTACAGCGGTAAGACTGCCTCTCTCGTTATGTCTCACTCAGTCTCAAACTCAGCCTCAGTATTCTGCCATTCTCAAATTGTCCCCACTACTCAAACACAATAGTCTTCTATGTAAACACAAGGTACTGATTACATGTAAATGAGATCCCTGATAATTAAACCCCTTCCAATTATTTCAGTGCACATAATTTTACATGTTCTGACAGCATGTGGTTGTCGTGAGTAATGGGATTAGTTTGCCATAAAGCAGACCCATTCTATTGACATCTTCTCCCAGATCACTTCTCCATAATGCTGCATCAAACAGTTAATGCTCATTGATTACAGAGGCGCGCTTTCAGCAGTTAAAACATGCCATAACTGAAAGCCACAATTCTAATGTGGCCCATCTTATGTTCAATTATTTATGATATGTGACTGAAAGGCCAGGGCAGTTGTTGCTCTCTTTGACTGAGCACCACCAACATCTTTAGTGTGGTGACATTGCGTTGTTCCTTGACGTTCCTTTTATACAAATGCAATTATACGACTTCGGTCCCTGACCAAAGAATAGTCCCAATGTGGCAAAAGCAACAAGTTGACGCTGACCCGAACCATATCTTGCGCCCAGGTAACTATAATATAATGGTTCCTCTCTTAAGAGAGCAGCCTGAGAAGCTATGCCAGGATCAAGAGGTCATATTTGAGCTAGTTTCGAAGAAATGGCCTGGAAAACATTTTGAGACCTTTAACGAACATCACTAATTAACAAACAAAGACGAGTAATTAGCCACACAAAACCATCAAAAGGCACATCTAGCAAGTAAGGACTACAAGCCATAAATATTTCAGATTGCTAAGTGTAACAGTTTTGGAGAAAAAGCAGCCTGTTTTCCCCACATTATAAGCTCAAAGGTGGCCCACCTTTCATCTTGTCTTCCCCCACCTTTCACCTTTTTACCACCTTTCTCCTTTTTCATTAAAAAGTAGGTTATTTTAGTAATATTCATGTAACATTTGGTCAATATCTGTCATGGAACAAGAAATTCTATGTTGCCATCAGGTTCACCACCTTTCTGCTCTCCAAAACTGGGGAAAACACTGAAATGGCCCGGAAGCACTTCTCAGACCTTTAACGAACATCACTAATTAACTAATGAAGGGGAATAATTAGCCAAACAAAATCATCAAAAGGCACCTATATCAGGTAAGGACAACAAACCATAAAAATTTCAGATCACTAAGTGTAATAGTTTTCGAAAAAAGGCCTGGAAAACATTCTGAGACCTTTAATGAATGTCACTAATTAACTAACAAAAAAGAATAATTAGCCACACAAAGCCATCAAAACGCACATCTGGCAGGTAAGGACTACATGCTATAAAAATTTCAGATTGGTAAGTGTAATAGTTTTGGAGAAATGACCTGGGAATGATGCCAGGACGGTTGGTTGTCATTACCATATCCACCACCCCAATGGTGGGAGATAAAGAAACTAACCATTTTTTAATCTCCTGCTCTAAAGCTAGTTAATGTAACCACTCTTAGGGCTGATGATTTTCCATTTTTGGTTCAAGGATTTTCTGTTTTTGCCCTATCATCATTCGGATGTTTTTCAGATTTTCCCAAAAGCCTTGTCGGTCGTCAGAGCGACCACACATTGGGCTTTGTGGCAGCCATCTTTCCTATTGAAACTCAAGTTCACACGAGAGTCTGGAGTTGCGAGATTAATGGCAGCGCCCTGGTAAAAGCGTATTCGTAGAACGGAAATGGTTTAGAGCTTTAATTTTAGTGTTTTAAAAGAGGAAATGTGCAGATTTTTCTACATTTTGTGTTGCTTTAATTGATTTATTTCCTTTACTGGGAAATTGTTACCGATTTCCGCCGGAAAATTACTTTTCCGTTTTTTGTTACTCATTCCGCGATTCCATCCGATTTTCCGTGAAAATGGAAAATCATCAGCCCTACACTCTATTGTCACTTCTGGTTTCAGTGTGACTTAATATAATTGTAGCAAATAATCACTTACTGGCCTAGAACACAGAGAACTTCAAAGCACAGCTGAAGCTCTCCATTTTCCAAGACTTAGTTTGGATTTGGGGCTATGGGATATGTATACAGGCAATGGACTAAGATCCACCAGATGGCATCACTGACCAAAAGTGTCTCTATGCAGACCTGACAATATAAACCAAGCAAGAAACTGAAGAATTCTTCACACGTTATGCTGGGTCAGCAAGTGAACTGAACAACCCTAGCCATCCTAATTTGTCACCTGTGTTACATGTAAACATGACAACTGTGAGCCACAGCAGTGTGTTCATGCCATTTTGGCATACAAATGTGATTTTTTAAAAAACTCAATGTAAGTCCCTAATTTCCTTCAGGACCCAGATTGTCTGTAGCATGGCACATACCTATGACAAGTACACAACAGGTCAGCTGACTGAGAGGAATTCTGCAACAAAAATGAGCTTCTAATGGCTTAATTATCTGGACAATCTCAAGCAAGAACTCAGTTCCCCAAATCCTTATTTTCACTCCAATATAGCAGGGCCAGAATTCCGACGAGAATCTGAGAATCCATTCTCGTTAAGATTCTCCTAAACTTCTCTTTCTTTAACAAGAAAACTAATTGACAAAAATCCAAATAGAGTCTCGCAAACATTTTGCAAAATTCTGGCCCTGTACAGATGTGATCAACGTATTGTATATTCTAAGGAGGTCCTAGCACTGTGATGGAACGAAAGTTTCAAAAATTGCTTCACAGCAGACATAAATACAGTAATATCACATTTGATGATTATCCAACAGAAGTTGCAACTTCCACAAAATGCCTCCAAATTTACAGTGACACTCTGACCTGTACATATCATTGAAAATCAGCTGCACTTTGAAGTTTCCATGTTCTAAGGCTTGAATCTATCCACAGTCCAAGATCTGAATTTCTCCATATTCAAAAGACCTTTTAGTGCTTTCCTGCTCAAAGTGCCTTAAAGTGCCCAGATGCAATGTTTTCACTTAAATTTCTCTTTAAGTGAACACACATCGATGAGTAATGTAGACAAGATATTAAAGACAAAGCAGCAGCCACTGGAGAGATTCTCATAACAATCTGTGTTAACCCTTTCCCCCTTAAACCGGCCAAAACCGGCTGGTGGTCAAATGTCGTCTGCTTCAGTGTTTTCAACTAATTTCGACAGTTATGAAAAACAATTTGACTGAGACATGGACATGAAACTTATCAAGATCACATGCCCCACGTCAACAGCTTTCCTTGGCATGGGTTAGTGCCCAACCCATGCCAAGGAAAACTGTTGACTCAGCCTTAATTCAGGGGGGAAGGTTTAAAGTACTGCACACATGGTGAAAGTGACCTTTGCTCAAAGCCAATTATCCCTGCACAACTTTCATAAGTGTAATAAACATATCTATTCACTTGACCAAAAGAAACTGGAGAATCTATGGATGTTGATTCAGTCTTATTCTAACCAGAAAACAAGTTACACTGAATTATCCCCGACTTAATGGACTAGGGATCATTGAAAATGTCACAGTGGGACAAGAGACGATAACATGGGTTGATGTCCTTTTACCATTGTACTTCATTATAGGTCTTTCAGCAAGAGAATGCTGATTGGGCAACCACACTGTAAGCAATGGGCTCTATGAATGCTGCTACAGTAGTCACTACGGCTAACCTTTTCACATTTACATTCTTTGTGCTGCAGGAACATCTTTTGGTGATGACGATGAGAACTTGTGCTTGATGACATCACAGTCTGGTGCAGCCACGTTAGAACCAACCTGCTTAATGAGATTACTTGTGAAGCTGCCTTATATGTGGTCTCTTTATACAGGTTGGACTTAAAAAGGCACATATCAGTGAATTAAGACCTGATGGTTGTCTTATTATGTACATGTGGCATTCAAATTCAAGGGAGACAGTATGAATAATGTCCAAGCAGCTTGTTAAAAAAGTCTGCACTGACGTCAATGTATCTTTTATAAGATAGGTCCAGATGCGGCAAAAAGGTCGATGCGAGTCCACGGCAACAATACTTTTATTCATCTCTAGCCTATTGCATACGGCCGTCTATTTATGAGATCTTACAGAGAGTCACTGTATACAGATATAGTCCTCATTGAGGACACTTAATCTATTTACACAGCCCGCTGGTCCTGACAGGTAAAGTTCCATGTTATATCTCTGCTGCAATCAATGCAGATAGATTACATGAACAGATTTTATCTCTTACCAGGCAAAATATTCTGTTCTTTTCACATCTGGAAGTGTGACATAATATCAGCACATAGGATGTTCAGTTTTAATGGAGGATTTCAGGGTTTTCCATACCATGAGTAGCAGTGAATTCTTACATCAGAGAGAACAAATAGCATCAACACACAGCGATTTGAGGAGAGGTTTGTTATGTATTATGACACAAGAATAACTCTCCATTTTAAACCATGCTGTTTGTATGATTTAGGAGAGTAACATCTGTTAAAACTTGGAACTTCCCCGTGCTCAACAACCTTAGAAGGAACATGTAACTATAATTTCTAACCTCCCATGCATGCACCAGCACTTCAAGTACCACTAAGAAAAGTCGTTCATTTCCAGCAGACCCAATGATGTAATGGTCAAGACAGGTCATTGAAAGAACAGATACAGCTATCCAGCTTTGAACCCCGCTGCATACCTTGATTTCATTTTCTGCAAAAAGTGAGATCTCAAGTCCTGCTGAGGACACAAGAAATGGTGCAATTATTCTGCTGAAATGACTTCAGAAACCAGTGGAAGAACTAAACAAGCATTGTTTAATATAGGAATATAAACCCCAGCCAATTTTGTTTAGAATATACAATAAGTAAAATGAGGCACCACTTATCAGAGGTTCCACCTGGTGGCCCTGACAGATTCAGGTAAGCCATTTTACATAGAAAGACATACAGAAATAGAGAGCTGGCTTCAGCTGGAAATAGCAAACTGCAGGCTGTCAACTTCAGTGTCAATATAGTCAATCAGCATAGCACTCATAAGTGCCTGGTCGTCCTCAACGCCTGGCCCATGTTGCTGTCCTTTGCTTCAGCAAACCTGACCTCATACAAGACAATTTCAAATAATTGGAACAAAGGCACCAGAGTAGGATCATTTACCTTGAAGATGGCACAAAGCGACACATTGTATGGGTTTGACAGGAATATCAAGCACCACCTGACAGGCCTAACTCATTCTGTACCAATGGTACACCCTTTGGAGTATTCCACTAGAAAGCAACGAAACTTGCAGATATCAGAGTTCCCCTTCAGACAAGCTTTCATTCAAATACCCACATGTCCAAGAGTCAAAGGTCTAAGGGTTTTAATTGCCCGAGTCATGTTTCCCCTGCCACAAGGTTAACTCCAACATAACTGGTCAGACAAGGCAAAAAAAACATTGCTCAAGATCTTTGCCATAACGCTGTGGAATATGTTAATAATTTCCTAGGTTTCTATTTATATGAATAGCAGACCAGTCCATGTGAGTATTGCTGTCTGGCCAATCTTCTGGACAATGAAGTAATAATCAGTGACTTGCCCATCTAGTCCGGAAAGTCTCCAGTATCTGCATATCAATATCAGACCCACCATGTACGTATGTGTACATTACACCTTTTAACCCTTTCCCCCTTGAATTAAGACTAAGTTAACAGCTTTCCTTGCCACAGATTAGCCACTAAGAGCCCAACCAATGCCATGGAAAGTTGTTGACCTGGGGCATGTGATCTCTATAGGTCTCATCTACAATTCTCAGCCAAATTGTTTTTCATTACTGTCAAAATAAGTTGAAAACACCGAAGCAGATGACATTTGACACCCAACCGAATTTAGCCAGTTTAAGAGGTCTAGGGTCAAGCAACAGTTTCTCACAAGTAACCAGTCTATGGCCACTTGCTCAGTACGCTGTCTGAACTGTTTGACCACAGGGTCCTTACCCTCAAAATGTGACTGGTTCCATATCATGCCTGTACTGACCACCAAATTTCATCTCGTCTCTCAAGATCAATGTTTCCCCATTAATTCCTTCAGTGCCAACTGGGACTAAAGTCAAACCACTGAAAACAAACTGCTCTGATTTATAATAGAGGTGCTAGATTCATGTTCCTCATAAAAAGAACCTTCATTCAGGTGCCAGCATGTCTGTAGTTACATAAAATATAATTATGCAGGTCAACAGCTTTCCTCAATGTCCTTTGGGCATAGTATGCCCAAAGGACATTGAGGAAAGCTGTTGATTCAGTCAAAAATGAGGCACTGAAAGAGTTTACTCATTCCATAACAGTCCCTGAATTTTTTGTATACTTATCTAGATTTAAAACAACAATTGCATATTTAAATTCTTCATGAAAAGAGCTTTCATTCAAGTACCAACATGCCTATAGTCTTGAGTCAGTGGTTCTGGCACTGCCTGGCAAGTCATGCTGCAGCTGCCGCAAGGGCAGCTGCAGCATGACTTGCCAGGCAGTACCAGAACCACTGACCAAGGCCTGTCACCATAGTATGGAAAGAGTTAAACCAGCCAAGACAAGCTGGTAACCAAATGTCGTCTGCTTGGATGAGAACTACAGATTGAGACCTGTCAATGTAAGGTACCCTCCCGGGTACACCCCAGCGTAACGGTTTTCCCTGGCATGGGTTGGGTGCCCAATCCCTGCCCAGGAAAGCTGTTGACTCAGTTTTAATTCAAGCGGGAAAGGGTTAACTAAATTTGTCATCTCCCCTATAGTTCTCAAATAACCTTTCAAAGGGAACATTGACTACTAAAGACTGCATCTGTCATTTTCACAGCACATGTACCCATGAGCAATTATTATTGAATGAGCAACTTCTAATTAAAGAATACTTCATTCATTTGTAAATATGCCAAAGACTAATAATTCATTTTAACACGTGCTCGTCCTTGAAAGCAAATGTAAGAAATAATTTTAACATTAAGAACAATGACAATATCTGCAGAACTTGCATTGACTGCTTCAGTCAAAATGGAGTTAAAACATGCACCAAATATTACATATGACATTATTAGTGGACTCGGCTTCCTGGATTCACTGTCTTGTAATCTTTCTAAGCCAAGAAAACACCAGGGCGAGTGCTGGTAAAGCCGGCACGATGGTAGCTTGTGTGAGTCAGCTGTACACAGTGAAGGTAATATGCGCTGCTGATTCCAGGTAGGATCAGGTCTCCTACATGCAAGCAGCCTGTGTCTACGAGTCCTGAGACGCAATACGTGACCACCAATTTACCCTGAGCAACAATTATCCCTTGACAATATGGCAATCTGTGGTACATGACCTCTCTTACTTGTAACTGTCATGCATTTTTAAACAGGAACAAGCCCCTTTGTGGAGGTATGGTTGCCATAGCTACCACTTCCTCCCCATCAGCTAGTGCCAGTCAGCAGACTCGTCTCTGATATATAGCTTTCCTAACTAATACTACTGGTGTTCTCCGCAAATGAGATGGCCATAGCAGTTCATATTCCAGCACGAAACCCACATTAAGTGTCCACACAGATCTCGCTGGCTAACATGATTGCAGCGTCATTTCACCCAGGCAGATGGAGTGACAAGCGAGCAAGAAGGGTCCTACAGTAACAGCGAGCCGCCACAACGGGGAAGGACAAGAGGTCTGAGGAAAATCCGCCACCAAAACTTTTTGGTTTCAACAAGTACAAAGATGGCATCTGTGAAGCAGTTAATGTATAAAGACTGTGTGTGTTGTGGGTATGGCAGCTATACAGGTATACAGATAACATCTGCAAGTCAGAGCATTGAACACTGTGGCCCTTCATTGAACTGTCCCCTCATACCCCTCACCTACCTGCTCCTGCATGGCCATTTTTTAAGGAGCTACTGGCTGACTTGACGGAGGCTCGGACTTGATAGCTGTGATCAAAGAGCACTACTTTAAGACTGACAATCACCTTTAAGTTTGCACAATGCCTCCATCATGAGCTGCTTCCTGACAGCCCTTAGTTGTGTTTTACAAAACATCACTTCAGAACAGCATGTCTTGGCTTCTATCACCACACGCTGCCTTTACTTTGTAAGAACAATTCACCCCATTGGGCACATTCACAATGTGTTAAATGAGTAAAATTCTTGTTGCAAAACATTCCAGTTCCTCTAAAGTTGCAATTTTGAAGCAAACTGCTCTGTCAAATATATGAATGAAACATTTTAGGCCACTTTGGGTTGATTTTTCCAAAGCAATGTCAGTTTGTTACAGCACATAGAACACGGATGTCAAATGTATGTTCCTTATATGTCTTCGCAACCACCTGTTCTTCCAAGATATTTTACAATGTACATGTACATCACTCATAACTAGTTTTATTTTTAAAAAAAACAAAAACAAAAAAACAACCTACCTTACAACACCAAATTTACTGTCCGTGAAGGTGGTCTTTGAAGACAGGTTTGACAGTAAGTGACAGATACAATGGTATGGACAGTTGCTGGCAGCTCACCCTTTGTATTTCACACTGTTATGACATTATTTTCTACTTCTTTGACATGAGATGTGTGATGTACTTGACCACGGATAACCAACTCTGAGACCTGCTTTACTTTCCAAAATTATAATACCTTTCACAAAGAAACATTCAAAATTCACCTTCAAAAACCCTTAACTTGGTGTCTTCTTGAAAGAACTACATTATCTACAGATTGTCTTTGAAAGCACATATAGAAGACATCTTCAAAATGCCACTCAACAACAGTTTTCAACAGTCAGATGAAATTTCCAAGAGGTGCCTATATACACCAAAACTTAAACATGATGGGAAAGCAAGCCAAAAAAAAAAGAAGAAAAAAAAAAGAAATAAAAAGAAAAGTAATAAACACAAACAAAATTGACACAGCTGATTAAAAATTTTTGTGCGGAGGTCTCGTCACAGCAGACACTTTGTGCCCTGATTATGGCAAGCCTGGCAGAAGATGCAATAAATGCTCTTGCAGATGCTGCTAAGTGGCCACTCATTTGTATGCCTAAGCTGGCCACATAACACAGTGGGCCACTGCACTCCACCTAGCCACCCTGCCTACCTTCCCTTATAGCACCTACAACTGCTCTCATGTCAAAGTCAACCTCAGGTTTTCTTTCCTAGCTTTCCCACTGAAAGGATGGATTTTCTGATGGAGACATGTTCCTGTCTATGGCTTCTCTTGGCTTATGTTTGGTGCCACAGATCCAGAATTTGTCTGATACCAAAACACTGCTGACTTGGGTTTAAGGGGTAAAGGGTTAAGCACCTCAGTAAATACTTCACTTAGAGCATATTGGCTGAAATCAACCTTTAACAGTTAAAGCTGCATGTAGCTACTGTCCAACTTATCATTCTCCATGACAAGTCGGGGAACAGTCAGTAATTTGTAATACCTCGGCAATTCTGCCATCAATAATTCTGTCAAGGTTTAAGTGTGGATGTGATTCATGGACATCTATAGCATATTGACTAGCCAGGCTCAAATGTTTTTGTGCAGTCTTACGCCCTTCCTTCCGAGTTTTTTTACCGGCTACCACGAGTGTTTAGCACCTAAGCAAACCTCAGGAACGTTACCTGCTGAGGCACAAGCTCCTGGTCTACTCACCAAACCTCCACTTGATCATCTTGAAACATACAACTGACAGACTTGTATAACACGAAACACCCTTGAAAGCAAGGGCCGTCTTGCAGATGCAATTAAAATGTCACCAAAATACTTGAACTTATGCACTGTTCCCTCTTTTTGGATCAGATTTGAACAGTTGGGATGAAGTGGAGATCTCCTGACACTGGTCACCTCCGGCCTGCCTCATCACATCAACTCTTTCAGTGCCAACTGCCACTCAAGTCAAACTACTTAAAATGAACTGCTCTGAATTACAATAAGGATGCTAGAGTCATGTTCTTTGTTTAAAAAAAAACAACACTTTCATTCAAGTAGCAGCAACATGCCTAGAACTATATAGAATATAATAGTCCAGGTCAACAGCTTGCCTTGGCGCACTTTGGATGAGATGTACAAGGAAAGCTGTTGACTCAGTCTAAAATACAGCACTGAAAGAGTTAAATGTTTTTGTTGAGGCAAGACACAGTGCATAAAGTTACAATACCTTGCTCCAACACTTTGTCTCATTCTCTGTCTTGCCGTTCTGCTATCAGAACACCACTTTTTTCAGAAGCTACTGGCCTGAGATTTGACATTGACGGAAAGTACTATTCATGTCAGGTGTTGCAAAGCTGCAAATAAACCAGGCACTTTTTTCTTTCTTTTTGTTTGTTTGTGGCACAACATTAAGTAGTGCACCTCTTCAGTTTTGCTGGGTCCTTCTTTCTGTCAACTTACTGTGGACCAACTGAGCCTTTTAGGTTCAGAGCTTCACATTTTTTTGCTGCAGACCTATCCCATCTTTCTAACTTTGGTTTACTGAGCCAACATTGCTACTGCAAAGGCAGCCTTCAGCGTTGCCTGATGCTTTTTTTTTCCAGTTTGACAACTCATCAGAAAATCCTTTGTAATACTTGACTTAATCAGAAACTCTACACATAGTGTACTGTCCTATATTCAGTGCAGGCGCTACTACGACCAAAGGTGAAATTACCTGGATTGAGATTTTTTCCCATACATCAAACTTCATCTTGCACAAGCCTTTACATGAAACTTGATTTTCTATCCCATACACATAACAAACTTATCTAAAATTCACACATTAAAATACAATTTCTTGCTAGAATTAAATTAATAATTAATTGTCTAAAAATATTTCAACATGATGAAATAATAATTTCCCTGCAAATCAATTAGTGGAAGCCAGGAACATGAGTACCTAGTTAGAATTTCTTTCATGTTAGAATTGAAATTGTACCTTTATCCGTGCCCTTGCTACAAAATGCAACCAATTTGCTCTCCATACCATATTCATGACAATCCACATTCCAGAAAATTGTTTGATGTTTATTTAATTTGCATATGGAAACCTCTCATAGTGAACTATGATGGTTAATGAAAGCTAATTCTGAAAATGACAATCATTATGTTGTTCAAAGCCTCTTGAGGCACATCCTGTGTCTTCAAATTAGCTAGTTTAGCCATGGCACACCAGAACTTACAAGCAGCATAATTATGATCTGAACAGCCAGAAAGTCATCACATCTTGTCAGTTATTCATTCCAGCTGTTGCTGTGATGTTCTATGAAGAGGCCGCTATAGCAGCAAATTGACTAGTCCACACACACCACCTTAGTGAAAGACCATGTCCATGTCTTCTGAAATATATTCGTAATGGATCCATTGTGAAATCTTTTCAAAAGATCAACCTTTAAACAGACAATTTTGACACTGGAATTACAGTGTCCCAACAATGTGTTTACCCTGCTGTCTCTCCACACAGACATCATAGTAACATGACTGATATACAGACTCTCCACGTAATGTGTGTGTGTGTAGCCACTCAATTTAGCTCCACAGAACAATGATTTACATTCAGTCTTTCACGATAAGTTTCCTCATACAAGGATATATATGGAGTATAAAGGATGCTACATCACAAAACAGGAGTGGCCCCTGAAGAATGGTGTCCCTTACTAGGGACATTAGTGGTCCCTGCTCCCTTATTTGGGTCTCCTACTGGAAACATGACAGTAGTCCCTGTGCCTTCACTTGTGTCTCCTGTTGGGGACATTGGTCCCTCCTCCCTCACTTGAGTCTCAAACAGAAAACATTATAGTGGTCTCTCCGGCCTCCAGTTTTCAACTGGGGACATGACAGAAGTCCCTGATCCCACTTGAGTTTTCTACTGAAGAAGACAGGGCAACTTTTCCAGATTAAATCTATGACATAACAGTAACAATACAGTAGTCCCTCCTTTGAAAGACCACTCCTTTGGGAGACCACCTCCTTTGAGAGACCACAGTTGTCAGGTCTTTCTGTTGTACTTTTCATGTTATTCATACCTCCTTTGAGGGACCACCTGCTTTATGTGACTGCCTTTTGGGTGGCACTAGGGGTGGTCTCTCAAAGGAGGGACTACTGTACCTGCTCCCTCACTTGAATCTCCTACTGTGGACATGACAGGGTCCCTGCCCCATCAATTGAGTCTCCTACTGTAGACATGACAGTGGTTCCTGCTCCCTCACTTGACACATCACTCCACTGTGACATCATGTGGCTTGAGAGCCCACGTCTGCCTGTCTACTGATACTGTGTTTCTCTGCCATTGGACCCTTACTGAGAGACAGCTGATTTGGAGACCACTTTAGAGCTGCCAAAGGATGGTTTTTAGAAGAAGGACCTTACATCAGATTCAATGACTAAAAAAAATTATCTGTGGAGAGGGTTGGCTTTCAGTAGGGTACTGTACCTAGAGACCACATGGCTACTGCGTGCTCACCAAAATGAATCATTTCCTTATGTTCTGTATTCCAAAATAAACAGAAATCCGAAGTATGGTCTGCACAGCAGGCAAACATATCCGTTGTGGTTAGTGGTTATGTAGAGTTACAGCCTAAACATAGGAGATATGTATATTGACAAGATGAAGACCTGACCCTCTGATTTTGTATCTCCTGCATACAAGCTTCAATGTGAATTAGTCTCTCCTTTCAGAGACTATTCTTGTGAGATACCACTGGGCTTGAAACACCAGCATTTTAGAATACTGAACATTTCACATTTTTTCATTCTCCATGAAGACCACCTGTTCTGAGAGAGATAGACCATATTTTGCTGATCCCCAAGCTCTATCAAGCCAGGTTTGACTGTATGCTTCTGTAAACACAGCCCATTATCCTCAGCTAATTCCAAAACATGTATCCACGAGACTCTATAATGATGTACCCCTCCCCAAATACAACCATAAGAAAATGAATTTCTATGTGCAGATCACAAACTGCAGGCCACTCAGCTGTCATAAATATGACACCACCCTCAGCAAACCAGCACGGTGACAGCTGGAGAGTCAGCGTCCTCATCAGTGTTTCCGTTAACTGCCAAAAGGGGATATTACCCTTTGAAAAACTGAAATACCTTCTCAGAAAACTCTAAAGGGTCACAAGTCTTGTTTATTTACATGTAAAATTGGTGGAAAATGTAGCCTCATCTCCTGAATTTCCTTTCTTGTGATCCCCTGGAAAAAATTCCTGACGAAAACACTGCTCATGCCTGCTCATCCTCTATCCTGTCAGCCAATCAAGAGAGAGCCCCAAGACACACCGATATACTCCTCTGCCGATATGAAAGCTCAATACAACTTCCAAGTTGCTAGTTTTTTTTTGTTTTTGTTTTTTTTTTTTACTGCCTGCAAGAAGCCAATAACTAAATCTCTCAGTGGTTATAGAAATTTTAATTCATATCAGTACAGCGGCAATGTGTAATCTTTTCTTCATTATCTGAGCGATTGTACCATCATCAAACAATAATGGAATGTTTCAGCAACTTGCAATCTACAATGGACTGTTGCTGTGAAGGACATAAAAGACAAGACAAGTATGGCACAGGATGCTGTAGTTATCACCACACCACCCTGGCTGGATCATTTACAATTTCCATTCACATTGAAAAATCCATTGTCCAGTTTTTGCTTCCCCCATTTGTCCCACGCATTTATATCTACATTCCACATTCTTATTCCCACATTTTTTCCTCATTTTTTTTCTCCACTTAATCCTGTTCTTCTTAAACCAGTGTAAACTGACTGCAGATAAAATGGCATCTGTTTCACTGATTTTTTTTTTTATTTGCCACGTAAATTAATATTAACTTTAGCGTTTGAAATAGACTTGTAGATGGGCTCTATCAGAACGGCCTGGCCCTGGCCACCAGGCCTTCTTGGAGTGACCTGTACATGTATGTGGCCACCCACACCCAGGAACCCTGTTGACTTAGTCTTAATTCACGGGGAAAGGGTCACACTGCTGGTAAAGGGCTTTGATGACTACCACTGATGCTCACATGGTACTTTGCTTGAGGAAGCATCATTAATTTACATGGCAGGCAACCTGCTTAGTATGTGCACACAGCTCACTGCATGTATACCTGTACCATTCAGTCAAAACTACCACTGCTTTCTTCAGACTGAGTGACATGTCCACATGTAATTTTGTACTTAACCCTTATAGCATTGACTTTAACACTGAGTCAACAGCTTTCCTTGGGGCACTTTGCGTGCATTGCGTGCAAAGTGTCCCGAGGAAAGCTGTTGACTAAGACCACCTTTTGCTTTAGACTAGCTTTGCTGGTATTTGAATGAAAGGTATCTTCATAAAGAATTTTAGGGATGAGAACACCAAAGAACAGGCAATGAGGGAAATACCCCTATATATATCCACCTTTCCACTGTTTCATCAGATTAATCCTTTTCATACCAAATCCATAACCTTTTATACTAAACTTTTCTGACCAAAAAGGAGGAAAACCTCTGAAAAGAGGGAAATTCTCATCCCTGGAATTTGAATCTTTTAACCATTAGTTTAACCATAATGAGAAAATGACTATAGCCGTGATTAGCATTTTAAGTGTTAATATTACTCAACAATGCTGAGAATATTGATGCATACCATCCACTATCGACAACTGACCAGTCTTATTCCTGCCGCAGTACACTGTCAGTAGTCACTTCCCAGTCTTATTCCTGCTGCAGTAGACTGTCAGTAGTCACTTCAAAGTCTTACTCGCGCTGCAGTAGACTGTCAGTAGTCACTTCCCCGTTTTTTTCCTGCTGCAGTAGACTGTCAGTAGTCACTTCCCAGCTTTATTCCTGCTGCAGTAGACTGTCAGTAGTCACTTCCCAGTCTTATTCCTGCTGCAGTAGACTGTCAGTAGTTACTTCCCAGTCTTATTCCTGCTGCAGTAGACTGTCAGTAGTCACTTCAGTCTCATTCCTGCTGCAGTATACAGTCAGCAGTCACTTCCCAGTTTTATTCCTGCTGCAGTATACTGTCAGTAGTCACTTCCCAGTTTTATTCCTGCTACAGTAGACTGTCGGTAGTCACTTCCCAGTCTTGCATGCTCAACTTGCACTCGCAAAAATGATTTGTGATTTATGCAAATTAGTTAAATAACATTTCGGGGAAACTCAGGATGAGAAAATTGCAATTACATCCTTGCCTGAATCTATTATGTACCCACAATTTCATCTTGATACTTTTTGCCAGAAACTAAGAAATTTGATTGATGAATGGCCAATTACAATGACGTTTAACTGCAGCTTTCGGGCAGATCAAAAATGGGAAACCACCCGGTCCTCAGTAAGGACTGGTGAACTTTAAATGCCCATTGATAACACCTATCATACCAGCATAGTGCTATGGCCACACTGCTCTTCCAGGGGCTTCCAACTACAAAGATTTATCACACCAAGTCAAGACACTGGAGACTTCACATGCATCAAATTACGTATCTGACATACTCGGACAACCCAGAATGGTTTTGGTTCTACTGTTTCACAACTCGCTGGAAAGCCAATTTACATGGTAATAGTTACAACGCCAGTGGCCAGCAAAAAATTGTCTTTCCCAAAGAGCACCATGGTGCAGAATCCATAATTGCATTCTGACATTATTCTCTGCCCTTCAATGGAAAATCTGCTCCCATTTTAAGCTCTTCCTGCCCAGTCATTCTAAGCCCCTCTGACACTGCCTGGAGAGGACAGCAAATGGGTGCATCTTCAAATAGAAGAGTCATGCTGGTGTAAACAGTTCTGCGTCTTTGTGGACGGATCATCCATTGGTCATGTTAACAAGCTGGTTGAATTTGGCTTCATGTATAACCTGCAATCCTAATGGCTTAACCTTTCACCTGACCATGTTTGTAATTGCTAGGTGCAAAGTAAGGCAAGCTAAGCCTTCCAATCCACCTCCTGTATATTAACTCTTTATCTCTTAAAACATTCCTTACAAGCTAGATGCAAAGTAAGGTAAGCCAAAGCCTTCCCATCCACCTCCTGTATATTAACTCTTGTCACTCGAGGCATTCCATACAAGTCCAACATTCTACTGTGTATATATACCAGAATTAAGACAACAACTCAACATTCATTCTTCATGCATGGAGTTTTCATTCCAGTATCAACAAGTCTGGATAAAAGTCGGTGATTTCTCCATTGCCTGGCTAGTCACGCTGCATCTGATACTCGTTGTCATCATAAAACAAGTCACACTGGAACTGTACAATGACTCCTCACACAAGAACTACTGACCAAGGTTGAAATCACTGTAGAAAAGAACGACGTCAGACTGATACCTCTCTCCGGCTGATGTCATTTTACACCAAATGGACTTTTTGTACTTGTTAAGCAAATAAATTTATCATTTGGAAAGCAAAACTTTTTTTTTATAATTTATTATTGTTTTGGAACTTATATCACTGAGGTAAACAATTTGCACAATGTGTTGTCATGAGGGACTTTACAATAATGCCATATATTGTAATATGACTAGACTGTACAAATTCTCTGATAAGGTTCTACATAAATGATTTCCCACTGACTGCAACCATCTTCTTTCATCTGCTCCTGGCCAACCATAAACCACACACAATCAAACTTGCACATTTGCATGACAAATTTTGGTGAACTTCATCTTAGCATGTGACACTCTTCAGGAACTATACCTGTGGTACTTTATAAGCAGCAAATATCTTCCCACACTTATTCATGTTCAACTTGTCTTCCCTGCAGACTATAAACCCTTTTCCTCCAGAATAAGACTAAGTCAATAGCCTTCCCTGGTCGTTTCCTCACCAGGATAAGACTGAGTCAACAGTTTTCCTTGTTTGGACATAATTCCTGTTTAAACAATGTTAATTCATTCCATACTGTGCTGACAGGCATTGGTCAGTGGTTCTGACTTGCCAGGCAGTGCCAGAACCACTGACTTAAGACTATAGGCATGTTGGTACTTGAATGACAGCTCTTTTCATCGAGAATTTAAATATGCAATTGTCGTCTTAAATCTAGGTAAATATACGAAAAAATCAGGGACTGGTATGGAATGAGTTAAGATACTGTTTCACTGTGTTTTTATTTTCACGGTTTTGTGTCATCAGCAAACTAAGCAAAAATAAGAATACATCAAAATTAAAGCAATTTACAGTAATTATTTTCCATATTATTCATATATATATATATATATATATATATATATATATATATATATATATATATATATATATATATATATACACACACACACACACACATCCATATACATATACAGTGGTACCTGCTGTATGTGGCCACCCCTTCTGCCAAGAAAAAGTGGCTACATACAGCAGGTGACCTGTCACCACAGGTAAATTTTACAAAGAAATTGACTCCTATGCCTAAGCCTAGTGACCACAAAAAGTAATGCGGCTGCTCACGGCAGTGGTTGCATATAGCAGGTACTACTGTACACCTATACTCAGATTCTCACCTCAACAACAGGACAAGTGTCACAATGGAGAGGCACAAAATTCCTCTAGGCTCGACCGGTTTGGGTGTATGGTCACCCCTTCAGGAACCAAGGCTCATGAGCAACTGTTCATAAGTGCCTCGGCACCCAGTTTATTTTGGGTAGTATGTGCAGGTACAATGTTACTAACATTAACGTTGCTGTTTGTAACCCTTGTCTAGGGGAATAGGACAACATAGCTTTCCCATTGTGCGTTTAAAGGTGTTTTTGAGGCATTGCAAAACTCTGTGAAAATACAAATGTGCTGAAAATGTGTGCTTTATCATGAGAAAATGAGCTGAGACAACAAAAATTTAGCACAAGACTGCAAAAGAAACAAAATACTCGGGTTATGTTACCAAATGAAAATGTTGAAAAGGTTTCTGGAATCTTCTCATGAACCACCTACATAGCAGTTATACGTTAATTACCCTGACGCCACAAAGATGTGACCACATCAAAAATAATTTTCTGTTCCTGGAATTAGTCAAAATTGTCACGGCAAAACATGGCAACTGTCTCCCTTCGACAGGGCAAGGTTACACCCAGCAATTACATCTTAAATGGTAAATCTCTAATACACGTTTTGCTGCAACTGCTCTCTTCTCAACATGCATTCTGTCTGTCATTACAGACTGTGCTACATCACTGTGCCTGGGGCCTATATCTATTTTCAATGTGGCCACTTTGGTGTGCAGTCCCTTTCATGGATAATGCTGATGTTTGGGTTTCCAACATGTCACTTACTGATGTTTCTCTACAGTGAACTATGACACTGACTAAGCCATTATGACAAGTGTGAGGTCTCTCTAGGAGGTTAGTTCAGGACCTCTGCCACAAGGTGTCACTTGAAGCATGACCCAGTGAAACTTAAACATGGTGCAAATCAGGCATTGTGCTTCTTGCCTGAACACCCCCCCCCAATATTATATATATATATATATATATATATATATATATATATATATATATATATATATATATATATATATATATATATATATATATATATATACAGTAATACCTCCCTATACTGAACACCCTTGGGACCGGAAAAAAAGCGTTCGGTACAGGGAGGTGTTCAGCATAGGGAGGTTCGCTAACATTAAAAGTATATATTCGGGTCCGAGAAATGCTGTTCAGTGTACGGAGGTGTTCGGTTAGAGAGGTTTTACTGTATATACAGTCTGTCCAGTCAGATGAGGAGCTCAGGGGGCTGTCTCGCTAACTGCAGGTTGCCCAGGCAGTCTTTAGGCAACCTATCACTGCCCCAGCAGCAGCGCTAGTAGCCATGTGGTGCTGCCCAAAATAGCCCTGCTTGTGTTTGAGTCGCTAAACTGCAGGTCCCCACCCGGCCAACGTGAATGATGCAGCCAGCCTCCGCCCCCCCCCCCCCCCCCGCTCCCCAGTTCATCTCCTACAGTACAGACTGTAAATTTAAGTGTCTGATTTTATTTGTAATGCTTATGGTAAAAATCAAAATATAGTTTTATTATCTATTAAAAAGTTGAATTTAGTGGCGTACCTGATATTTGTCAGGATATTCTGATGATTTCTGCAAAACTAACTCAAGCAGTGCTGATGAGAAGAAAAGCTGTGCTCAAATTACCATATAATTACATATTTAAATTCCTCATGAAAATGGCCTGCAATTCAAGTAATTGCCTGTAGCTTGAGCAAAACAAAAACAAAAAAACCTGAGCCAGATCAAGAGCTTTCCTCTGTATTGGTTGGTCACAATGCACCCAGTGCATCAAGGATAGCTATTGACCCTGCCCAAAATCTAGCCTTAAGCCCACATCAAGGATAGCTATTGCCCCTACCCAAAATCTAGCCTTAAGCCTGCATCAAGGATAGCTATTGCCCCTACCCAAAATCTAGCCTTAAGCCTGCATCAAGGATAGCTATTGCCCCTACCCAAAATCTAGCCTTAAGCCTGCATCAAGGATAGCTATTGCCCCTACCCAAAATCTAGCCTTGAGCCCACATTTCTGTCTGCTATTTGTGGGCTTTGTATGGTGACAATAACCATGACAACACCAATGTCCATTACAATGTTCATATAGGCGTGATTTCATCTTTACAGTGATAGAAGTGTAAACCCTTTCCTGCTCAAATCACCTACATGCACGTGGATGTTAACTGTCATCCGCTTTTATGTTTTTACTTTAATTTCATGTCAATACAATTTTTTTTTTTTTTTTTTTGCATAGAATTAAAAATGGGACCTTTCATGATGGCAAACATCAGGTCAACAGCTTTCCCTGGTGCAGGGTCAGCACATTAATGGCGCCTAACCTGCACTGGGGAAAGTTATCGACTCATTCTAATGATGACCAAGAAAGGGTTAAAATGTGCATCAGTTGACGACATGGCTGACACTGATATCTGTAGTCCATGATCCCTCAGCTATTATAAAACCAGGCTGCCTGTTTTAACACGGACAGGTTACAAAGAGGAGTCTGATCTATTTTGTAATATGGTCACGATGTTGAGCCCCTGTGGCAGCTTTTTCAAAAATTACAAAATATCTGTACCTGCGTATGAATACTTTTTGTTGACTGTTCTGCCATCTGTACAACTCCTCCATCTAATCCATGACGTGCCATTCAACCATTATGATGCATCAACAATATTGTACTCATTACTGCTGATACCTGTACACATAATATACAACCATAAACAACATAACTTAACAGTTTTGGCATTTTGCTGAGACTTTAAATGCACTTTTTTTTTCAGCATACTTCCTGGCAAAGCTTAGCTAAAAT
The DNA here is from genome assembly GCA_964020975.1 of Hermodice carunculata. Classification (NCBI taxonomy): domain Eukaryota; kingdom Metazoa; phylum Annelida; class Polychaeta; order Eunicida; family Amphinomidae; genus Hermodice; species Hermodice carunculata. The sequence goes on along the minus strand of OZ026621.1, from coordinate 31,426,761 downwards.
TACATCATTAAGTGAATCTGATTTTCATTTTGCAGCTATTAGTAAAATGGGAAAAATCAAGAACACAATAATGTAAAACGAATGCACAAAATTTGCTGCACTTGCCAATATTAGAGGATCTATGTACAAGGACTTTCATTTCTTAGGTCCCTTGTAAGTGACAATATTTTTGTTATATCTTACAACTCCATGGGATGCTAGCTGTGTTAAATCTTTCAGTGCCAACTACATGCATACGTAAAGTCAATCTACTAAAGTCTCAGATTCGTATTTCTCATAAGAAGACCTTTCATTCAAGTACCAGCATGCCTATAGTTCAAGAGAGAATACCCCAGGTCAACAGAGAGAATACCCCAGGTCAACAGAGAATACCCCAGGTCAACAGCTTTTCTTGGCAGGCATAGGGTGCATTGTGCCCAATGAGTGACGAGAAAAACTGTTGACTCAGTCAAAAATCTGGCACTTAAAGAGTCAAATTTGTTGTCACAGTGCACATGCTCCATCAGAAAAAATACTGACGAAGATAAAGGACATGTACAGAGTCTTGTCAGCATCTTCTGTCATGCAAGCACATTACAGAAGGACTGAGCAGCTCAAATACGTCTTCAGACCTACCAGTGACAGGGACAAGTTCAGGCTGAGATCGACACAGTGTGAAATATGCCATGCAGTGTTTGCCTGATTATACATGTCACTGCAAACACAGAAACAATGCTGAAATCTGCCCATGTAAGAGTTGTCAACTTAAATAAATATGACAGAAAAGAAAAAAAAAACAAAAAAAAACTTACATTATATTGATTCATTACTATGCAAATAAAAAGGCAACATGTAAGGATGATAAACATTACCCTTAGTGGAAGACAGCTCTGCATCTCAAATAAAAACGTGCATTAACATATTAATTTTGACTTTTTTAATTGTAATAGCTTCTAATATATTTGATTTGAAAAGCCATTACAAACATTTATTGATGCAATGGCAAACATTATCTGCTGAAGAAGTTCAGCAGCTCTCAACCCGCTTCCATTTCCTTCCATTTAATACCATATGACAAGACACATCCAATCTCTTTTAATTGTCATCACCTGTAATATTGCTGTTATCTCTATTGCAGTTGCCATGGCAACTGCCTATGTTACTGCTAGCAATGTCATCCTTATCAGGACTACACTTCATGTTGTGTGTACTCAGAAAGTGTTAACTTGCCCTTGCCATAATTTACTGAGCTGTCAAGTCTTGTTGCCTTTAACATCAACAAATCATCTTTTCTGCTCTGTAAATATCAGCCTTCCCCCACCAGATGGCGCTGTTATTATACCTGGTTATTGTGCCCAGGAAATGAAGGACAAGATTTATTACACTGACATCCTAAAAAAAAGTGACTCCTGAAAGAGCAAGTCAAGCAAACAAGGAACAGTTCAGCAGTGAGGTGTCATCCCTCCCATAGACAAAACTTGATTTTGTGCTTGAAAACCAAGGTACAGTGGTACCTGCTGTAAGGACCACCTCTCGTGAAAGACCACAATGGCTTTTAAGACCACCGTTTCAAGACACTGGCCTTTAATTTCTTCGCTAGCTTACCTGCAGTGAAAGACCACCTTTCATATGTGGCCACTTTTGTCTGGCATTAAGGGTGGTCTTAAATAGCAGGTACCACTGTTATCATTGAATTCCAGTACCATAAATGTGAAATCTTAGGGGTTGGGGTGGCAAAAGTACTGATTTTTATTTAAAAGGTGTATTTTTGCTTAAACAGAAGTCTAACAGGAGACACCAAATGACCTACAGGCAATCTTCAAAACTGAAGACTCCCAGTGAAAACAGGAGAGTTGACAACTCCAGCCCTATGCATAACTTTTGCAAGGGAACCTGTTATAATAAAATTTTATCTGATGTTGAAATACTTTACCTTCAAATGTTCCACATGTATTCTCCTACTTTTATACTTGAGAATCTGATATCATATCAATACCCATCAAGAATGATATTAATAAGAGCACATTCAATATGCCCTGCACAGGGGCAGTACTGTCAAACTCTGACTCAACTGCTAACAGTAACACACAAATTATTTTAGGAGTACAACACACACAAGACCCACAACTAGGACTTTACCAGGTCAGAAACTTTCAAAACATTTTACCTACCAGGTACATACAAAAAAAAATTCATTCAGAAAATGGATTACCCTCGGCACCCACAATCTTTATTTTCCTCAATTCTGATTTTTTTTGTTTTTTGTTGAGACTTTGCAGTAGAATACTTTACATACATTTTCCATATTGTTGTCTATGAAATGAAAGAACACGTTTGGATGTGTTCTCAGGGCAAGTTCTGGTGACAGAGACCACTTTACTGTGGTCAATATTTTTTGATATATTGGGGTAAAGTCTTCAGGGTTGACCCCACTCAGACAGCCTTCAAATAAATACATCAAAAGTTTCATAAAAAGTTTTAAATTATCAGAGGAAGCTGGTTTTAAATAGGAACCTGGTCCATCATAAGGTCCTGTGGCAAAAATTTAGTACAGCTATGGTGAATATGTTTTGAGATATCACTGTAATGTCGACAAGACGGATAGAAGATGCTGGGGACGACAATATCCTTCAGCACTTTATGTGCCGAGGGTAATAAGGTGGCAATGCCCCAGCTCCACCTTCTATCCCCGGGCCCCGATATAATCTGTACACATAGAGTTGATCAGCATTTTCATGAACTATCAAGGGATCATTCCTTATTCAGAAGACCCTCTTTTATTGGGCCACTATCATCAAGCTGAAAGTATCTACTTCTACTGTATTGTCTCCCATCAAGAAAGGCCACACCTTTAACATGGCCACTTTCCTATTGCAGTAAGAGTGGCCGTCATAATAAACGGGGGGGGGGGGGGGGGGGGGGGGGGGCAATGTAACTTAACCCTTAAAGTGCCAATCACGGCTACAGTCCTGTTCTCATTACCATTAAAGATATGGTTAACAGATTCAAATTCCTCATGACGATATCTTCCATTCAAATACCAGGAAGCCTAGTCTGAAGCAAAAAGTAGTCTTAGTCAACAGCTTTCCTTGGTGCACTTTGCACACAAGTGCCCCAAGGAAAGCTGTTGACTCAATCTTAAATGAGCACTTCAAGGGTTTATAATGACAGGGAACTTGACTGCTGTTGCCCGGAGAACACAAAACGATGTCACGTAATTCAAACCTAGATGAACTCCCTTCACTCCTAAAACCCAGAAAAAGCACAATACGCTTGGCAAACTGACTGTACTCCATCACCAGTTCTCATTTGTACTTCATGACAGCAACACACGCACAAGAAAGTCACTGCCATAAACCACAGCATGCATCTGATACAGCACTGTCACAACTCATAGTTCTGCGTATGAAACATCACCATCACAGTTCCTAGTACGCCTAAGACACATCTTCCATATTGACTCTAACTATACCAGGCTATATGCCATGTCTGAGTACACGCAGGTAAGCTGTTGACCTACATTATTCTTGTTCTTAAAGCGCTAGAGGCTGGCACTGAATTAAAGGTCCTTTTACGACAAATTTTAACCCTTTCCCCCTTGAATTAAGACTGAGTCAACAGCTTTCCTTGGCATGGGTTGGGCACTAAGAACCCAACCCATGCCAAGGAAAGCTGTTGACCTGTGGCATGTGATCCTCATAGGGCTCATCTCCAATTCTCAGTCAAAATGATTTTTCATCACTGTTGAAATTAGTTGAAAACACTGAAGCAGACGACATTTGACCACCAGCCGGTTTTGGCCGGTTTGAGGGGGAAAGGGTTAACCATGAGTCATTACACTGTTATCAGTGAACACGACTTGTGTTGTCATCAGTTAGGTGTTACACTGAAGCCTTGAAGGATGAGCAGTTTGAAATATCACCTCATTATATCATCTAATGAACAAATTCTAGTCTTTTCACAGTTTAAATAAATTGTATCTCAAATTATTTTTTAGCTCTTGTGTAATAGGATGAAGTAGTGTCTATATAAACTGAACTATGAAATGGCGTACCTTCTGTGCAATATCACTAAAAGCTTGCTCTGAAATTCTTACACTTGTTTAGTCCTTCTATAAGAAAATTGGACAATATGAATGCATCAATACTTAGCAGTTACATTTACAAATCAAAATCAATTAACCCTTTCCCCCTTATATTAAGACTGAGTCAACAGCTTTCCTCGGCATGGGTTATGCACTAAGTGCCCAACCCATGCCAAGGAAAGCTGTTGACCTGGGTCATGTTGTCTGACAGGTCTCATCTTCAATTCTCAGTCAAATTGTTTTTTTCATTCCTGTTGAAATCAGTTGAAAGCGCTGAAGCAGACGACATTTGACCACCAGCCGGTTTTGGCCGGTTTAAAGGGGAAAGGGTTAGTATAATACAGTGTACACGCAATTTCAAATTAAAGTTACACAATATTAATGCAGGATAGTCATTAAAATTAGTTCACAATGATTCTAATGGTCACACTTTTGATTAAAATTTAAGCAAACAAAAAGAAATAAATATACTTGGCAGATTCTGATACGACTTCCTTCACTCCTATTTCAAAGCACCTCAAAGGTATAGAACTCTCAAAATGAATCCTACAAATGGAAGGTTCAACTAAGGTTCTACTGACTAGTTTTTGAGTAGAAATTTGTCAAGCTCTCCTCTGGGAAGATTGTCAGTTATTCTATGAAACCCAGAGTTAACCCTGTGACAATGACAACTCTGTGCGACAAGTCAGGGTCCAGAATTCTCCGAGGTAACAAGTTGTTGTGATACAAATTTATTTGATTTGCCCATCAACACAGGCCTTTTATACCCCTGAATTCCCCAGCGTCCTATTTCAATACACATTTTTATGACTAAAGGGCCCATATTCCATCATGTTACAGCATCTGGGCCTCCTGTATTCTCCCAAGATGGCTCCAATATTCCGTAATGCTTCCATCCAGACTTTGCAAAGGTTAAAAACAGAAAGGCCACAAATTCAACTTATATGTCATCACATCTTAGATGAGCAGCTTAATCCCAGTGGCAACATTTCCGTGCTGAATACAAGAATGAAATATGGCACACAAGTTTCCACGTACAATATACACGTCTCGTGACCCTCAAGGACAGATGCGTCTTTTTTTTATGTTAGACAAAATCAAACAAGACCACAAAATGTATTTATGCACAAAAATCAATGAATAGCTGACCTATCCACTATGGTTATTATATGACTGTGATATAATTACACACTTTGATAGCCTTTATGGACCAATAACCTCCAAATGGACAGTCTTTCATAACAGAAGCATGCAACCCAATGGTGCGTGCCTTCCTGCATTGCCACTTTGATGTAGTCAGACCTCAAACTTATAATGAAAGCTGTCCATTCAGACAACCATTCTGTCATGTAACTATGGTCTTAAATGACAGAGTCCATCACGGCTCATTCACAATGGAAATTAACTTTTGGTCCATGAAAATAAGAACTGAAATGGCATGTTCGTGGTGATTTTCATGTATATTAACTCGAATTAAATACAAAATGCACAATTAAATTCCTGATAAAGCACACGCATTTTCACTCAAGTACCAACATATTTATGCTATCATTACCTGCCCTCTGTACATGGCTTGGCGTGTTATGCTCAAACCACTTGGACAACCCATGGAGCCTGACTTGACAGCAAATGTAAAAATTAACCTTCCCCTCCCCCCAAACCGGCCAAAACTGCCTTGTGGCTATATGTCATCTGTTTTTCCATTTTTGACTAATTTCAACAAAAATGAAAATTTGGACAAAAATCATGGACGAGAGCTATCTGATAGCATGTCCCAGGTCAACAGCTTTCCTTGGCATGGGCTGAGAGCTGAGACAGCAGCAAACCAATGCTAAGGAAAGCTACTAACTCTGTTGTAATTCAAGGTGGAAAGGGTTAGTAATTAAAATCATTATGACCTCAGTATAAATTAGTGCTAGGTCTCACTGAAACGGTTAATAATTAAAACCATTATGACCTCAGTATTAATTGGTGCTAGGTCTCACTGAAAGGGTTAATAATTAAAACCATTATGACCTCAGTATAAATTAGTGCTAGGTCTCACTGAAAGGGTTAATAATTAAAACCATTATGACCTCAGTATCAATTGGTGCTAGGTCTCACTGACAGGGTAAATTATTAAAACTGTTAAGACCTCATCATAAATTAGTGCTAGGTCTCACTGAAAGGGTTAATAATTAAAACCATTATGACCTCAGTATAAATTAGTGCTAGGTCTCACTGAAAGGGTTAATGATTAAAACCATTATGACCTCATCATAAATTAGTGCTAGGTCTCACTGAAAGGGTTAATAATTAAACCCATTATGATCTCAGTATAAATTAGTGCTAGGTCTCACTGAAAGGGTTAATAATTAAAACCATTATGACCTCAGTTAGTACTAGATCTCATTGTTTATAGCATGAACTGAATTCATCACAACATACACACTGCCCAAGAACACAGAACTTTGCTGACTTTCCTAATAATTGCACATCACAAAAGTGCCACTAATACCAGGTATTTCAAGGTCCTATCACAACATACCACATTTGCATATAGGAAATTTGGAGTGAGGTGGGGTGGGGGTCACAACCGACAAAATCACCCCTTTTAGAACTGCCTAAAAGTTTGTTTCTTGACCAGACAAAATGTTTTGTTTTACTTTAGAGAACTGAAGTCTTCTCAGCAGGCTAGTCAATCATATATGCCAAAAAATGCAGTCAGCTTCACTATTTTATTGACCCTTAGAGTGCTAATCACTGCTATAGTTGTTTTCTCGTTACCGTTAAACACATAATGGTTAAAACATTCAAACTCCTCATGAAGATACCTTTCATTCAAATACCAGCAAGCCCAGTCGAAAGCAAAAAGTAGTCTTAGTCAACAGCTTTCCTCAGGACACTTTGCACGCATTGACTCAGTCTTAAATGAGCACTTTAAGGGTCATGGCCATACGATACCTTAGCTGTGGCTTTCAAGAATCCATGGATAAAACCCTGGATTTACATATTAAGTGCTGTAATACACATATCAAATATTGATTAAGCAAGTGCACAGTGATCCAAAGGCTCTATGTCCCCCACCACAATATATAGAAGAAAGCTATACAATGTATACAGCATGTCTGGATGCACAAAAAATGATATGTTCTTGGGCCCTGTGACCTTGAAAAAAGGTAAAGGTCAAATGCAATAATTACGCACATGCCCTTGGTATGATGCATCTCTGGTATAAATTTCATTATTCTATCTCTATGGGTTCTTGAGATATGGTCCTGGACGGACGGACCGACGGAAACGGCCCCTATCCCTATTAATTCTGTGTCCCACTATGCCACCTTTGGTGGCGGGGGACAACTACTTACAAATCAACTACATAAGTGATAATCACAATTTCCCACTTGAATATGTATCATCATAATTCAGTTTTTGAATTGGTAACCTTAAATCTGCATTTGACAAAATTTGTTCAGTAAACTACATGTTTACGAATTTTCAAATGTGGCTCCCAGTTATTCATCCCAGTCCTCTGTAGGTTCACCTCCTCTAATCATCCTTTCAACTTCAAACAATAGGGAATAAGAAACAATGTTCTCCCATAGTTACCCACGTGGAAACACAATCATTCCCAACATATGTGTGGACGTTACGAATGATTTTACAGCAGAAATGAAATAAAAGAGAGATTCCTATTGGTTGTTGTTTTATTTGTAAGCCAATCAGATTATGTAAGATAGAAAAGAGTAACTGAAAGTTCTTTCATGAGTGACGTCCCTTGGCAACGCAATGTTGAAATTGAACAAAATGGAGTCGAAACGGCTGCTGCAAGCATGCTAAACCAAGTAGGTTTTTTGACAAAAACAGGATTTAATGCTCTATGGAACAAAAAAAAAATTCCACATGGCTGTGTCATGATGAATGGATTTAGACAGCATTCATTCAAACCATTCACTGCTTGCCGAAGGCTTGCAGTGAACATTTTTTAAACTCGTGCTGTCTAAAATCCATTCCCCATGACACGGCCATGTGGAATTCTATATTTCTTGTATACTGCTGCAGCGGGCGCTTCAGTCAGGAGGGCTAGAGCTATGGATTATCATAACTTTCCAGTGCACTCTGCAACTTGACTTACAAACCACTGCACACTGAAACACTATTTTTAATGGAAAATCTAGGTGTATAATCTCTGATTCTGAAAATGTATCTTTAGCCTCAAAAGTTACTACAGTAGTGTCCTTCTTATAAAGCTACCCCAAATGCACAATTCTGGTCTTATACAAGAGGCGGCCTCTTTGGAAGGGGTAAATATGAAAATGACATCACTGCAGCACAGGGGAGTGGCCTTTCTAGAGGGGGTGGCCCTCTTCAAAGGGGCCTTTCATTGTAGTTCATTAAAGGTTAATTCGATGGGATGACACAACTCTAGCCTCGAAAGAACTTTGCATGTTTGGTTGTGTATTCAGCTGATTACATACCAAATCGCTAAATGTTACATCTCATACTGTATCTTAAGAAAATCAGGAAATAAATCACTTTGAGACTGGTTTTTTAACTTGTAATATATACTACTTTTTTCCATAAATTTCATGTTGATCCTCCTTAAAATGTAGGATTTGAATCTAAATTTGTTTTAAAAAATGTGAACCACTTTAATTCACTCTTCATACTTGGTGTATACATGTGAAAGATAGACAGCATTGCCACAGTACCAAAAAGAAAACTCAAGTTTCAACCTGTCACAAAATGTGAACTTAATAGCATTTTAGCTGTGAACTTGGGCTGTTAATGCAAGAAAAATGTCAGATCCCCCCCCCTTACAATTACAGCTGTAGTGTCTTATATCCTTAAATATTTCACGACAGAAAAATAGAACTGCAGCAGAGATCTATCTTTGCTATCTGTCCATGGTCAACAAGCTCTGAGCTTGTCATCCATTCATCACCACAGAAACTAATTGGCTCTGTCTTATTCCAACTAGACAAGGCTTGACATGAGTACAAGTCAAACTGTGGGGAAAAATGCTGTAGCACAAGAAGTGAAAAACCTCAGCCTGCCCAGGGAAAAGTAAAGTAGTTTCTTGATGTTCACCACGCTCTCTAATTTGTCATGCTGTTGCACAGGAGGAGATAACGAGCTTTAGCAGTGTTTGTAACAATGATCAACAAAAAATCCTACTTTTCTGGGTTACGTGTCACAGCATAATGAATGTGCTATCTTTGATGCCAAGACCCACACAACTGGAGTATTTTAGCCAATTTTAAAGCTTTTATGTCATCAAATTTGACTGAAGCACTTCTTGTTAAGATAAATTGCCATTTGTGAGTTTTCTTTGCCCTGTTGTCACAGCTACAGAAACTCTAAAAGCGTGTAAAAATGCTCAAATTAACATACATTTTTGTTTGTTTTAATCAATTAGAGGCAAAAATCCTACACATCTGAGCATTTTCACCCCAAATCCTACTAAATCCTACAATTATTCCCAAATCCTGCAAAAGTAGGAAAATCCTACTCGTTACAAACACTGCTTTAGTCCTTCGAGTGACCATGACGCCCACGCAACACAAGATAAAACATGAAAATAACAGATCATTCCTACAGTTCAAATTTGCCAAGTGCCAGCCTGGATCTGTGGTATGCCAAAGTATCCTTCTCCAATTACACATACACATAACTCATCATTTACCACTTTTCAAGTACATGTAGTGTGATAAATTTTCATGTGGGCTTCAAAGGCATACAAGGACTAGTATGATGAATATACTGACAATAAAAGATGTTTAACTTGTCAGTGTGGGTAACTAGCCATATCATCAAATCATGGTACACCTATACTGTAAATGGACTAACTTTCTTTTGTATAAATTTTCATGGTTTTTGAATTTCATGTATTTATCTGATATTAAAATTTTGCAATTTTGGAAATAATTCCCATAAAACCTATGTTAAAATATCATTTCACTATGTTTTTATTTTCATTGTTTTATGCCACCAGAAAAATTAGTGAAAATAAAATGCATCAAAATTAAATGAATTTCACTTTTTTTTTTAACACTTCACAGGTGCCATAACATCGTGTAATTGCACCAAAATGTTGATGAAGCTGTGATGAATCCTTTCTGAGATATTACAGTACTGGTAACAAGATTGTCAACTTGTGTGGTACTCAGACAGCTTTCAAATAAATACTTCAAAAGTTTTATAAGTTTAAAAATAATATGAGGAAGCTGGTTTTCAATAGGAAAATGGTCCATTATAATGTGCATCTCTGATATAAAATTTGGCCAGTGAAGCTGCAATGACATCCTTGTTGAGTTATTACGATAACGTCCCACTTGTGCGCCACTCAGATGGCCTTGAAATAAATACTTTAAAATTTCAATAAAAAATTTATAAATACAAAGAGGAAGCTGATTTTAAATAGGAACCTGGTCCATCATAAGATGCATTCCTGACAAAATTTGGTAAAACTGCAGTCTATATTTTTTGATATATCACAGTAACTTCATCAGGGTGGACACCACTCAGAAGGCCTTCAAATAAATATATTAAAAGTTTCATAAAAAGTTTTTAAAAAATCAGTGGAAGCTGGAATTATTTTGGAAACTATTTCATTATAAGGTGCATATCTGATAAAAATTTGGTAAAGCTGTGGTTAATATTTTTTGAGATATCACGGTAACGTCGTCAGGGTTGACACCACTCAGACAGTCTTCAATGAATACATTAAAAATTTCATAAAGAACATAAACGTATTCAGTGGAAGCTGGTTTTCAACAGGAAACCGGTCTATTATAAGGTGCATCTCTCATAAAAATTTAGTAAAGCTACAGTGAATATTTTTTGAGATACTGCGGTAATGTAGTCAGGGTTGATGCCACTCAGATGACCTTCAAATAAATACATTTAAAAGTTTCATAAAAAGTTAAAAAACAATCAGAGGAAGCTGGTTTTAAATAGGAACCTGGTTATTGTAAGGTGCATCTCTGCTGAAAATTTGGTAAAGCTACCATGAATAATTTTTGAGATATTGCGGTAAAGTCAACAAGATGGACCAATTGAAAACAATCAGAGGAAGTTGGTTTTAAATAGGAACCTGGTCCATTATAAGGTGCACCTCTGATATAAAAATTTGCTACAGTTACGGTGAATATTTTTTCGATATATTGCAGTGGTAACGTCGATAAGACGGATGGACGACAAAGGGGATGACAATACCCTCCGGCACTTTATGTGCCAAGGGATATATATATATATATATATGCATTTTCATGTTTTTTTCCATGTACTACCCTAGTTATAGTTACTACCAGGTGAAAACAAAAAATAAACAGACTACAGAGAACTGCATGAGACAGTATTTCATCTCAAAACAGACAATTCAAATGAGCATCTTTACACTTCCTATTACATTTGATCAAGCAGTCCACAGCAGGGTGCAAATGGCCTGCAGCACAATACATTTAGCAATATTGTCAGCCATGGATGAAAGCTTCCATCAGCCACAGCCCATGGAATCCCATCTTACATCAGATATTATTGATTCGACCTCCACAAAACAAGCATACCGATTCTTCACACTGCCACCCTCAGCAAAAGGAAGTTAATTGCACATGTGACTATGGAGGTTTGCCTGTAGGACAGGCTGTTGGGGGAAGCGGGTGCTTCAGGGTCAGGGTTGTACTGGTTGTGGCTTGGTGTCGAAGCCTGCGCTGCACGTCCACTGTTATATAAGATTTATGAGCAATATCAAACATCACCAATCATTACCTCAAACTGGGTCTCAAAGAAAAGCCTCGCCCTGTCTCACAAGGAATCCCGGCCTCCAGCCTGCGTATAAGTAATGGAAGAGCGAATCGACACATTATATATCGCTACTTTAACAGATTTCTTCTTGACACTTAATGCTTACACTTTTCATGCAGTGACTAGAGCTGTCAAAACAGATCAACTCATGTGTCTTAGACTATATTCAATATACTCGGCAATTTTTCAACTGAACACTCTGTCAAGTCAGCTTAGTAAATTTGTTTAAATCAGCCCACAGAGGTCTAATCCTCTGACGCATTAGCACCTGTAACATTCTCTACATTTTTACTTAATACTCTGACGCCACCTTCACTGGAAAGAGATGAAATCCCATGTACACCATGAAGGAAATAAAAACCTTCACTTTCTTATTTTATCACTTCCACTATTATCAGACGTGCTCATTTGCATTAACTCATTCCATACCAGTCACTGATTTGTCCCTATATTTACCTAGATTTAAGACGACAATTGCATATTTGAATTCTTCATGAAAAGAGCTTTTGTTCAAGTACCAATATGCCTATAGTCTCAAGTCAGAGCCAGAACCATTGGCCAAGGCCTGTGACCATAGTATGGAATGAGTCGAACCAGTTGTGGCATGTACTTGTATGCTGCACTTGTAGTATTTCACTTTTTGAATATATTTTACTTCCTGCACACGTCACATAGCAGAGATACACATGAAATGGACAACATCACTGTTAACACTTTTCCTCCCAGTTCACATTGACCCTTTGCAATGCACCACTACATTTCTTGGACATAAAAGTATACCCATTTCTCTTTTCTTTCTTTATCATTGTTTTTCTCACTGCTAAAATTCAAAATAACTCTGATAAGATCCCTGCAATTAAACCAAAGTAATATTTACATCTATTCTTCTTTGCTGATTCAGTTTCACTCTGTCTTATACATGAATTGTTTACTGATGAGCAATGTTTTTCTGATCAAAATGAAATGGCCAGTTTTTAATGAAACCTGAAACAGATACACACAAAGAACATCTGGACAAGGGCTTTCAGCCACATCAGCTGTTAGGGACCTCTGGCGGCAATCTGCAAAACAATACATTTGATAGCAAAGCACTAAGTGCCATCTGGTGGCAACAGTTGACACTTTTTGTAAATGGCACAAATCTGAAAAACAATGCACTTCATCACAAGGCACAAGTGCCATCTGGTGGAAACAGTATAAACTTTTGGTAAATCCTCATTTCTCAGTTCAAACACACGATATGTCAAACAAGTTCTCTCTTTCTTGCAAGTGAATGTTTCAGTCCAGAAATAGTTAAGACAAAATACACCATGCAAAATGTAATCAAAGAAATATCTGTTCCCTAAAATAAACTTTGTAAAGTTTTTTTTATCAGAAGCAATATGATCCCAATAATTTAATTCTGTGCCGGTTATTCAGAGACAATTCTGTGATTATTTTTTCTGTACCCTCCCCCCTGCCCCCCCCCCCCCCCCCCGATAAGAATGTGTCTTAATCAGTGGTACATTAAATGACAGACTACTTTTAACTTCAAACAGATTTCTATAAAATCTTGGGTTTTGTTCACTTTAAATAAATAGGAGATACCGCAAAGCACAGATTTTCATGTGAAATAAATTGCAACGCAAAAGAATCAAAACTGGGCATTTGGTTACAACACCCAATGTAAACCCAACATATTCAATTTTCTCAGCCTGCCATGCAGAAAACCAAGTTGAGTCCAATAAATTGTATGGCACTGCCTCCATACATTTAATACTTGTGACCCAGTTTAACCCTTCAAGTGCTAATAACAGCTATAGTCGTTTTCACATTACCATTAAACATATAATGGTTAAAAGATTAAAATTCCTCATGAAGATACCTTTCATTCAAATACCAGCAAGCCTAGTCGAAAGCAAAAAGTAGTCTTAGTCAACAGCTTTCTTTGGGACACATTGCGCGCATTGCGCACAAAGTGTCTGAAAGAAAGCTGTTGCTTCAGTCTTAAATCAGCGCTTAAAGGGTTAAGTATTTCTTCAATTTGTCAGTTTAATCCTCATACCACTGGGCCTCATCAATGCATTCTCTTTCACAAAGGAGACCAGCTTCTGTTGGTGGTGTACTGCAAGGTCAATGGTGTTTTATTGGGTGTATCATCCCTCAAGCTATATGACAGGCTCACATTACATAGTAATTTCCTTTGTGCTGGAAACATCTTGCCTTCTGATTTTTAAGGAGTTGTTACCCACAAACTGTGCAGAGCAAATAAGTGGTATTTGTCAAGTTTCCAGGCTCGTTGCAGAAATATAAGGTGCAAAGGGAACTCTTATGCACCATCAAGTTGTCAACATCTTTGAACCCATATAAACAGGGCACAGTTTTAACCCCTCAGTGACTCAGAAACTGAGTGTGCTACAAGGATTAACTGTGCAGGACTGTACAAAGATAAACAATAGGAGTGTAGTACTAACCTATATCTGTGCAAAAACAAATCTGGCTTAAGGAAAACATGCAGAACTAAGCGTGAATCTCACCTGCAAAGCCAAACCAATTAGGTGCTCCACAAGACCTTCCTTCATTGTGCAGCCATATTGGAATTAAAACAACGATTAGCTTGGAGTTTAATCAATACATTTCTACACATACATGGTGAAAAATTTGACATCTCAGCATAAAACAAAGCAATGACATAAGTCTCCCATCAGAGTGCAAAGTATGGCCGTCCATGAAAGGGGCCCCATTAGCAAAGCATATTATGTGTACACAACAGCTAGAAACTCATTTTTTTGTTTTGTTTTGTTTTGTTTTGTTTTGTTTTGTTTTGTTTTGTTTTGTTTTGTTTTTTGTTGTTTTGTTTTGTTTTGTTTTTTTAGGGGGGGGGAGGGTGAATGCCAACTTGTTTTTACCTCTCTGTCATTTCGATGATATTTCAACAGACCCTACAAACCTGATTAACTTGAACCTTTTATATCAGTCCAGGAATATTATTTTATTATTAATATTTTTTTTTCTTTTACGTCATCAAAAAGTGAGAACCAGTGACCTTTGGTACAAACTAGGAAGGTGAGAATACCTCTAATTTAATGAAAATTAACCATTAGATTCTTACTGAAAATAGCTTTCACTTGAATACCTACATGTCTTATCAAAAAGTCTTTTTCTGCATCTGCCTGGCAAATGATGCTCCAGCTGCTACAAGAGCAGGTACAGCATGACTTGCCAGGCAATGCAAAAACCAGTGACCAGAAAAAACTTGTGTTTACTGGTGTTGGACAAGCAGTCCCACATAAGTTTTATTTACTGGTCCAAATCGAGCCTGGTTTGCTTGATCATATACTTAGTTTGCTGGTCCAGGCATCGAACATACCATATGCACTGGTCCAAAACAAATCCTAATTCCCAACTCCCCATTAAACTTTGTGTTTTATTGGTCTTTGTAAGCATTACACTGTGATAAGCTAACCTATATGTAAACAAAGTAGGACTGTTACATTGTATCAACAGCACAGGGAAACAAACCCAAGAAGTCTCTCCGCAACAGTATGATCATCACAAATCACCAAAATCAGCTCCAAAAACCCATTCACAAAGCAAAACATAACGGCATGACAGACACAGACACCGTACAGTCCCTTGTCTGTTGTGTCAGGTAAGCAAAGAAAAAAGTACTGCCAAAGACTTAGGCAGACCAGGCAGAATACCAAGACAGAGACACAATAGTGAAAACCATCTCATCAGCCTTGCTGCGAAACACCTCTTTTAAGTGCGGCAGACACAGTTGGAGTTTTTGAAAGAGCAGGAGAGGTAATCAGGAGACAGTATTCAGGAAACAGCATTTAGGAAACAGTAATCAGGAAACAGTGTCTTGTACTCAGGTACAACATTTTACATTGAAGTTTGAAAACAACAATGGTCTTGCTGGAACTTTTGAACTTAAGTTCCCACTCTTTGTAAATACCACTCCAGCAAGATCAAACCAATATAAAACAGAGTTTTATCCCCCATTTCGGCCATCATAATGTGACTTTTAATTTCCCTGATCTGTCCATTTTACTTCGAGGCAATGTACATGGAAATGTAATTAATTCCGGATATGCAGTGTAATTTGGAAGACAGTCCCCACAGACAGACGTCACTCACATGTTGTCCTGAATTTGTGCCAATGCCATGCATTGGCTGAAAACAGGTCAAGCGCAGTCTACCTGTTTTACCATTACTTGATTTCAAGCTTGCATCTTCACTGAACCTTCATCACATGACAAACCTAAATTTGCTATTTTCTTTGTTAATTTTTCCAGGTGTAGCTCCCCCTGAGAAATTAAAGATCAAATTTACAATGGCCATACTAAGACAACAAAAGTATATTAAAAATACTGGCTAAATGACTTAGATTACTAACCGGTGTTGCGACTTTTGACTGGACCTGACTACCCTGTGAGTCCTGACGTGGGATCTGTGGTTCGGGTGGCGGCTGTGTCGGTTGTTGGTATGTAGTGGTCACTGTGCTTGTTTTGGTTACTGTGGTGGTGTCGCGTAGTGGCGACCCCTGGTGGTGTTTGTTGTCCATTAACTCTGGCGGTGGTGGAGGCAATTCTTCCTCCTGTTGGTATCGATATTTCTGAAAATACACGCAAGCAACTCCATCAGTAACATGTCCAACTTGTCTTGAATTAAATACCTGGTACATCTGTCCAAGCCTTGTGTCAAATATTTGTTAAATTTATTCAAGACTCGTATCCAATATCTGATATACATATCAGAAACTTGTACCAAATACCTGTTACATATGTTCCAGATTTGTCTCCAGTATCTGATAAATATGTCCAAGACATGTATCAGGGTTCAATCTACCAGTGCCGTGAATTATCAATTTGAAGCCGCAGCTTGTATTAAAATACATTTTTTTTTTCCTAATTGAAGATGATGAAGTCATGGTGTGTCTTGTAATAGAGAGTTTCCTCTGCCCCATGACCTGATGAGCTATTATGGTAGTTTCATGAGTACACATAACAGGAACACATGATATCATAAGGTCAAGTAATCAAGGAAGGGTTGCATTTTTAACACGCATACTTTTTATTAATAACAATACCACAGACAGAAAAAAAGGTAATAACATGCTTCTGTAATATTGATAAATTGACGTAAAAATGATCCGCAAGACATACACATGAAACTCAGGCTGGAACTTTTCACTTTGATTACTTTAAATTAGCAGACTGAAGTTGGGGTGCTTCTTCTATTAGGGCTATTGTTCTGAGCAAAATAACGGAGATTAGAACCTTGTAGATGTCCCAAAGTCAGGGTGCGTCTTCTAATAGAGAATATATGGTGTATCGGGCCAAATATGAGACCCATTCCTCTCACTAGCAGGTCCTTTTTTTCGAAACCAACCTACCTTGCCACAATTCCCCCCCCCCAAAAAAATCAGTGGGTAATGTCCAGAAGGATCCTGGAATACATGTGGCTGAGAATGCCACCAAATGAAGCCTAGATTACAAGGCTTTTGCAGGAGGGGGGGGGGGGATGCCCCCCTGGACTCTCTCATACCCATCCATCCACCCAGACCCCCACCCCCACCCCCACCCCACCCCCACCCCCGAGTAGCTTTATGCCTTTGGTGCTCGCTAATATATATTTTACATATTTCCCAATTCGGTACATTTTTTCAGACAAGGCCATTTACCTTGTGTCAACATCAGGATTTCCATAAGATGCAGCATTGTAACAGTGCCTATCCTTTACAACTACAATATGTTTATCTCATAACCCAAGGAAATCATGCCAGCAGCTTGTGGATACAGACTTTTATATCCTGTTTGGGAACACCCTATACATAATCTGACAAACAGATTCCAACTTGACATGAAATCTATATAAACATTTTGTTTCTTGTTACATTTTCCCAAGATGGATACAAAGCCAAGTTGCGTGTTAAAGAGGCCAATCTATGTGCAATGCATGCGGGACCTGAGATACGGCGTGCTGGATATTCCTTATCATTTGCCACTTGAAACCTTTCAACGCCAGACTGTACACTGAGGCAACTGCTTTCCTCCACAAGCTGCACTCAGAGCTCTTAGGAAAGATGTTGAGCCCAACCACTCATTCCCTGCTACAACTCCAGAGGGCACTCTGGTGGGCTGTTGGTCCAGGCCATTCTAGTTTGTGTCCAAACTTCAAGAGAGACAAGGTGGAAAGTTGCTAAACTGGGCCATTCTTTTTCATTTTTTCCACCAAAACTCAAAAGTACGGCATAGAATACAGCAGACCTGTACATTTTTCTTTTTTATGTCTTCAACTACAGGTGTGCTCATACCTGAATGCAATTTTTTTTTTTTTTTTTTTACAACGGGTATTCGTAGGTACATAAAGGATGGTAACTCTGATGAGCATGACTATTTTCATTATCTGCAGGAAGGAGCCTATTGTTGGATACACTCTCATTCAGCTTCACATTACAGCAGTTGAGTGAGAACTACTCAAGATCCATACTCACATTGAAGTTGAATACAGTTTCTTACACGTTGCTGTGAACAATCAACCCCGCTCCTTATTATTGGTGTTTTTCAAAAACTCATTTTTCACAGTAAATTTATGTCAAAATGTTAATGGTATCACAGCCCTAGAATATTTACCATAGTCCTGGTAACTGGAAAGGGGGGGGGGGGGGTCTATAGGTACATCAGAATTCTCCTTGCCATTCATCTTGTCTGCCACTCTACCATCCTTGATGCACGCTTCAGTATCGACTGATGGTCCAGTGGCAGTGGCAGTGTGTGCTGGTTTATCGTGTTTTGTTATTTAGAGAACACGTTCATGATATCTTATCTATTCTATGTTTATGTGAATGTGTTTCTGTCACTGTGTGACACCCTTCAGCCTGTTGCTTAGCACGACAATGTGGTCACGATTCTTTTTTAAAAGCATTGTTTGATGGGATAATATTTCTTTGGGGCACCACTTACTACAGGAAATATTTGTGGTGAAAAGCCTTCACGTTTTGGGTTTCTTTGGTTACATGCTTTCTGTGGGAAGCACTCAACATGCACACAATTCTGTATGACAATGGCTGAAGCAGTTTTTCATGAGCTATGTCCATTCCTTGTAACCCTATACTCTATGCCTGGTACATGGTGTAAAATAATGAAATCAAGTGGACCAAACTTAAGAAAGTCAAAAAAAAAAAAGTCTGTACACGCTCCTTTTCATCACTGAGCATAAACTTTCACTAACACTAGTGCAGAGTGGGAAATTTATTCAGTCTGCTGGTTCACTCTGGTGAATGATAAAGTGTTGTCTATGCAAAATTTTAGGGTTGGTGGTGAAAGCTTCCCCCACCTAATTTATGCTAGGATCAACTTCAAAAGAAATACAGGTTTTTTTTTTTCATTTATTTATTTGGGGGGGGGGGGGGCTGCAGAGAGATAAATACACACTTTGGTCAACTTATCATGCATGAAAAGTACTTGAAATGACCAGTCAATTTATAACACTGGACACTGTGAATGATGTGTGTTTTTATGACAATTTACATGTAATCTGACAGGGTACATTTAACCCTTTCCTGCCCAAATCACCCAAGACAACCTGCATGTGAACTGCCTTCTACCTTTATGTCTTTGCTTAAATTTCATGTCAAAGAAAAACATTTTTGCTGAGACTTGTATACAAGAGCTTTCAGGGTGGCACACCAGAGGTCACTAGTTAACCTTCACGTCAGTCAATGTGCCCAGCCAGTACTTATGAAAGCCACTGATGCCCCAGTATTCTTCTCTTATTCTGACCAGGAAAGGGATAAACTTAAGAAAATGCTACTTTGGCCTGCAATTAACTCATTCCACCCTGACAGAAGACTGAGTCAACAGCTTTCCTTGGTGCTCTCTGGGCACAATGCACCCACGGTGCACCCAGGATAGCTGTTGACCATGGGCACATAATTTGGAATGATCTTCCATGCAATTTACATCCAAAATTTTGAAAAATAATCCCTAAATTAGTAAAACACAATTAGCAGACAACATTTAGATATTGCCGGGAAAAAGTGTCATTTGGGTGGAATGAGTTCAAGAACAAATTTTGACATATTTCAAGCTGCAGCTACTGTGAATATTACTCAACCCCAATCAACTAATGCCTTTTTTTTTTTTTGTAAGTCCTATAATTGCATACATTTATTGACAAACTGCCTTTTATTTCATTGTGCTAGTGACTGAAACTTATGACCTACTTTACTTCAGATTACTTTTGAATACCTGGACTTTATTTCATTCTTCATGTTAGTATATCTATCAGACGAGCAAGTCAATAACAGCACACTGACTCACAGAGGGCAGCACTGCAGCAGATATTCAAGGGAGCAGTGTGTGCTGCAGCCATGGTAACAGTATTTTCTAAGCCAACTGTTAAAGGACACATTCTGTATCAAACATGACAAAATGCTCACTTCTCACAGCATCTCAAGGTACAACCCATTTCTATTCTCTCTGTGGGAGATATAAAGTAAATGTGAAGTGTGTTTTAAGCTTCTGAAGACAGCCATTATCACAGATGCAACATGTCTGTCAGCCTAAGTACAGTGGCAATAAAATACCTTTTCTGTTAATCATGACAGGCAACCACACACCTGAACCTGTGTGTGCTGTGTATATCTGCATAAATCACAACTTCAGGCTTCCCTCACTTCCATGTACACTGTTAGCTGCACTGACTACACAGGTGTATCTCCCTGATGGGTTTAACCCATGACAAACTATAAACACTTCTTGCAAAATTATCTTGAATTGCATCGATTCAGTCTTCATGTATTGTGCCTGGCAGGAAAGTTGTTCAGTCAAACCTTAAGGTCATATTGCAGGAAGTCGACAGCACAAACATCCCTTAAAGAATACATACTGTTTTAACCCTTGAAGTGCTAATCACAGCTATAGTTGTTTTCTTATTGCCGTTAAAAGATTCAAATTCCGCATGAATATACCTTTCATTTAAATACCAGCAAGCCTAGTCTAAAGCAAAAATTAGTCTTAGTCAACAGCTTTCCTCAGGGCGCTTTGAGCGCATTGCACACAAAGTGTCCTGAAGAAAGCTGTTGACTCAGTCTTAAATCAGCATTTTAAGGGTCAGTTTTTCTTTAAAAAAAAAAAAAAAAGTGGTTCTACATAACTTGATGATTTATACAGGAATGTAATCATTACTCCAACTGCAGTCTTAAGACTCATTGCGAACAAATTTTTTTCAATATGGACATTATTTTGTGGGTTCATCATGATATGCTGTGAGAGTGAAAGAGTTAAGCTACTAAATGCTCATCAGTTATTCTGTACCACTTCATTTTAATTAATTCCTACTAAGAGTACAACTCAGTCAATAGCTTTCCTTGGCATGGGATGGGCACAACCCCCCAGCCCATGCCATGGAAAGCTATTGACCTGGGGCATGCCATCATGAATGGTCTTGCATACAAATCTTGACAAAAATATTTTCTAGTAATGAGAAATTTGAGTTAAAAAAGTGAAGGTAGACAACAATTTACATCCAGGTACCTTCGGGTGATTTGAGAGGGAAAGGGTCAAAGAGGTATTTTTAATACCTTATAAAAGATCAGTGTTGATGAAGAGTGAGTGACCCTCAGGCTCTCTGGGCATTTTTATATGCAATCCCACTTATGCCCCATTACTGCCAAATTGGGAACATTCAACTGACGTTATCCTTCCAATTAACACACATCCCTGGACAGAACCCAATCAAGAAAACATGACAACCAGCCAAATCAGACAAAACTTGACCCTTCCTGACACAACACATGTACAGAATATTCTCGCTTCCAGACAGAACATCCTAGAAACTGTCTATGCCTCGAACCTCGCAAAAATACTCTCAAAAACATCTGTCAGACCATGAATCCTGCACCCATTGAGAATAATCAAAATATTTTGTGCTAAAAATTTCATAGATTTGAAGTGCTTAAGAGACACGGCTTGTCACCTGCTTCCCATGAGCCATTATATCAGATGGGTTCAGTTCCGTTGCCCTGACTATACATTTCCCTGGCTCGCCACTGCTCGCAGTCGGACAATTACATTTGCTATGCGGCACCCAACTCTGATCACAGACTAATATTGTTTAACCTTTCCTCAGCTACTGATGATTTCACTCTTTCCCATTGTCTGTCCTGGCAAAGCTTGCTAACTATTACGTAATAGCCACTAATTTCCCCATCTGTGAGCTACTAACAGTGTAATAGAGAATTGCACACTCATATTCCTCATAAATAGCGCTACTGTGGTTTAAATTCAGACTTGATGTGGCACTAGCTTAAAGGTTTTTATAAAGGTATTGAATTCCACCTTGTATTCAATGTTACAAATTATGTCAGTGTATTAGAAATGTGAAGCTATATACCATGCAAATAGCCTTTGTTAGTAATGCCAGCCTCACAAACCAAAATACCAGTAAAACACATAGAAGCACCAATTCACGGAATAATGTGTCCATGAAATTAAAAACAGTGTCCCCTCTCGGTGGGGCCTCTCATTACAAGTTGAATTCTGATCTCTCGCCTCTGGACATCCTCCATCACCGGTCTCACCTGGTTTTCTACTGAATTGTAATATAACATTGTGGGTCTTTTAGCTCCCAGTGACACACTTTTCCTATTTGTTTTCTTTTAAATGTCCACTCACAAGATAGTTTTGCTGTAACAGGGAATAATCTACGGAGCCCATCATTAGTGTTATAATGTGGGAGCATTGTAACATGTAAGGTCGAGATCAAGTGGTTCACGTGGGTTCTCAGTAGAGGGCACTGTAGGCAGGTGGGCTGGGTATGTGTATTTCCATTAGTTTCCATTGTGATGTGCACCTATGTAATTTGAAACCTACTCTGCCCAGAAACACCACATTTCAAGTTGTAAGTGGTTGTACAAAAAATAGTTAAAATACTCCAGCAAGTTTGATAACTTTTGCTGCAAAACTATCCAACATATTGAATGTTACTTTAACAGAGAATTTTATGGAAGTATACACACCTCTAACATACAAGAATTTTGTGTATTGGGTTGTATCTTCAGTCAAATACACAAATACAACTTGCTAATTTAAACCTCTCCAATTTACAGTATCCATGCTCTGGTAAATTTAAGATAGTTTGAGGGGTTTTCTTTGTCAGAAAACAAACAAACAAACAAATGAGGTGTTTTTATATAATGCATGGAAATGTTTCCATGGAAACCAAACTGACAGCTGTTATTAAAACAAGAGGGCTGTCACAAGTCTGTGCTCAGCTGACCTGGCGTGCCCCAGCCAAAGGGCAGCTGTGTCCTTGCAATTGGGTCAAGGTCACCCATATGCAATTTTAAATCTGTCTTCAATATCCAATTCCCAGCTCCAAAAGTTCTTGATTTAATCATGTGAACAGAAATTCACATGACACACTGTGACCTTGACAATTATGTCACAGTCACCAAAATATAATTGCAACCCAAACCTAAATACTGGCTATTGCTACATCAAATTTCACATTTCTTGTTCCTAATTGAGTAGAACATGCTTACAACGGGTAGAACATGTCCAATACAGGTAGAACATGTCCCAAAAAGGAAAAGCATGCTCAATACAGCCTGACCATACCCCAAAAATGTAGAATATTACAGGTAAAACAGTCGTCCCCAAAGAGACAGAACATGGCCCACATAGATAGAACATATCCAATACAGGTCAAATATGTCCCAAACAGGTAGAACATGCATCACAGGGGTAGAACAGGTACAGATTGAAGATGTCCTAAACAGGTGGAACATGTCCCACACAAGTTAAATAGGTCCAGAATGAGTTTAAGGATATAGTACAAGTTAGTAATGGCTTTGATGATAAGAGATGCTTTTCTTTTCATATCTCTCTAAATTTATACACTCAAAAAGTCCATAAAGCATGCATTTATGGAAAGCAAACAACATAGAGATTACTTCTGTAGCACTGTAATAGTGTTTACTAACTACAATGTTTACTCAGCAAATATCAAAGTGTATAAAATTGGCTATTATTTGTTGATACAAATTTGGCTTCAACTCTTACATTTTAATAGATTTCAATACCAAGTCAGAGGTTAACCATAAACTACCCTATAAATGTAAAAAGAGTGTGTCAAATTTTTAACTTTAGTTGTTCCTCATATACAGCTGTTTGAAGTTGAACAGATGACACATCAAAGACAAACTACCTTTGATCAACTCTGGTGACAAAACGGAACAAAAATGGGAAAATATGAGATTTTGATTGAATACATAAACTTCAGTTTGCTGCAGATTTGAGGCCAGTACTTTCAGAATTGTATAAGTTGAAGTGATGTTTGTACTAAATTATGATGATCACTTGTGTAATTGTTAAACAAACATTGCAACCCACTGACAAAGTGAAATTGAAATAAACAGCATCTTCGGTTTATTAGCTTTCTGAAAATGTATAGTTTACCATACTTAATATTTGAATCTGAAGTTATATTCAGTAATTTGTGAAAGTCTCTGCTAACTTGCCCTATATCATATTAACTCATTCCATTCTATGGTCACAGGCCTTGGTCAGTGGTTCTTACACTGCTGGGCAAGTCATGCCGCAGCTGCCCTTGCGGCAGATGCAGCATGACTTGCCAGGCAGTGCAAGAACCACTGACTTGAGACTATAGGCATGTTGGTACTTCAACAAAAGCTCTTTTCATGAAGAATTTAAACATACAATTGACGTCTTAAATATAGGTAAATATATGGAAAAATCAGGGACTGGTATGGGATGAGTTAAGTGAAGAAGCCTTTCTATGATTTTTTTCCTCCATTATCACTGTGAAAATAAATTACTGTAACTCTTCATTCCCCATGGCATAGTCTTTTCACCTGGTATGCCTGAACTTGTGACATAGGCTCAGGACACGATTTTAAAGGGTTTTGTTATTGGTTCCTCCCTTGGGTCTTCCCACAGGTACTATAGGATATTAGGTATCTGAAGACAGCCTTTCATGTGCACGGCTTATATACCTGATGCAGCACTTTGTCAAAACACTGAAGCACATGGTGCTCTGTTTATCCTGTTAATGGTAGGTCAATTCTGCCATAGAACCCACTACAATTACTGTTTTCTCAATACAGCAATTATTCAAAAAAAAGTACTTCAGTTGAAGCCCAGAGAAGTCATCTCCGGGAACCAGCCCTCCCATCCCACCCCGTATTTTTTTGTTTAATTTGAGCAGAATCTATTGCAGAAATCACACGTCTCAATGGGGCAGTCAACAACATGCACACAGGCAACTAACTCATAATCATAATGGCTTATTCTGGAACCATAGCTTACTGGCCTGAACACACTGTTAACCCTTCAACCCTCACTTGAGACTCAGTCAACAGCTTTCCTTGACATTAACAGCCTAACCCAAGCCCAGGAAAGCTATTAACCTGGGTCACTCTATCTTGGTACGTGTTACCTACAATTCTCTGTATGAATTATTTATCATTACCGTTGAAATTTGTCAAATGTGTTAAAGCAGACATTTGACCACCAGCCAGTTTAATGGGCAAAGGCTTAATCTGAGGCCAATCTGCAACTTTCATCCCCATACTGAACAAACCGTTTCCTGACTTTAACATGTAAACTGCCAATAAAGACTGCAAGTACACATCATTTTGCCTGACTCCTGATGCCCAGTGCAGAGGCAGGGTTAAAGCTGTGTATACATAGGGCCTGCTCCACAAGGCTCACATCTTGTCATTTATTTACAGGCAAGTCATTTATCACTGACTTGAATGTGCATGGCACAAGACAATTAAGATAGCGGCCTCAGCTGTAAATGCTGACTTTGCATACCTTAACATGAAAACGTCCATTCTGCCTTGAGAGACCACTGTCACAAGAGCCCATTGTCTTGAGCTGTCACATTGACTGCATCTCCCACAATAACTCTTCTGTGTTAGCCATGGAAAAGATGAGTACTTCTGCAGGAATCCGTTTCTTAGATATTTAAAGATGAAACATTCATGTTCACCTTTCACTTTGACTTTGATTTTTTTAATTTTAATTTTGATTTTTACTTCTTTTTTTTTTACAGACTGACAGTCAGACTTAACCAGATTTCCACCCAGAAAATGCTGAAATCTGAATCCTGAAGATTCCATCCAATGCACTTGCTGACAAATGTCAAGTTCATTTGTGAATCTTCAACAGATGCAGCACAATATTTTCAAATGGTATTTTTTACCCTTCTCCCCCTTTCAGTTTTACCCTTATCTGCTTGTATGTTTACCCTAATCCCCGACTCCCCTTTATGTTTGACCCTCATCTCCTTGTAGGCTTTACCCTTAACCCCCTTTGTTTCACCTTAACACCTTTGTTTTACCCTAAGCCTGTTATATTTTACTCTGACCCCTTCACCTTCTACCTTCCAAGTAACTTGTTGATGTGCTAACAGTGGTCCCTGCAGCTTAAAATAGAAGGGAGATTTACCCTGCCCTTTTCTCTTGCTCCCTGCCCTTTTTCTGTGATATATACATCATGGTTGCTTGGTTTATGGCATACTCTTTCCATTTTGACAACAAATCCTCGGTGTGTAAGCTGAATTCAAAGAAAATATATTAAAAGCAGTATTTTCACCATAATTTACATACAGTTCTCAACAATTTCTTCAGTTTTGCTTGAAAGATACGCTATTTTATCTACCTAGAACGTTACTTTTTGAGGTGCCCTAGGTGGTCCCGACCCACATTGACAAGTTGCCCTGCCCTTGTGAAAACCTGTAGAGACCACTGCACTAACAACAAACTGCTCCTTTGTCTTGGGTCCTCTTACACCTTTTTCACATCCACCCCACTTCATGTTGCGTCCTGTACCTGAATACTCTGTTGCAGTTTGACCTGTCTACACTGTCTAACAACTTCTCCCAGTTCACAAGTTTGTAGTCCTCTTCCTCTCTTTCACTCTTTCCTTGGCATAGGTTGGGACAAAGGAAAGTAGTTGACTAAATCATAATTCTAGGGGGGAAAGGCTTAAGAAAACACCACACGTGTTCACACAAATTTTAGAAGCAGCTAATGTTATGCAAAGTCATGCAGGCAACAGTGTTCTGCTCTCTTTCCAATAATTGACTTTTATCAAGGTTTCATCCGGCAGGTTTCACTTTAGAAACCTGAAAGTAGTCAACGACTGAAAGTGATGCGCCTTGTTGCTCCAGTGACCAGATTGGTCCGGGCAACAGATAGGAGTCAGGCTCATAGAATGATGCCATACACAAGGTAATCTGTTCAATTTTAATTTCCGTGTCTTGGCATGTCAGTCCAGTGCGTGAGTATTTCACATCTGTAATTCACACCAACTATGTACACAGGAATGCTGCTGGACTGTGTGAGAATGCCAGTGTGTGTGTACACACACCAGATGGCGCTTAACCCTGTCCTGTTTACAATAAAACCTCAGTCAACAGCTTTCATTGCTGTTGAAGCTTGCAAAGGAGACTTTCCACATACTCTCCTCATACATCTAATTCATAATATTCATCTGGTAGTTTTTTCAACCACAAGGTACCATTAACCCTTTCCCCCTTGAATTAAGACTCAGTCAACAGCTTTCCTCTGCATGGATTGGGCACTAACCCATGCCGAGGAAAGCTGTTGACCTGAGTCAAGTTGTCTTGACAGGTCTCATCTTCAATTCTCAGTCAAATTGCTTTTCATTGCTGTTGAAACCAGTTGAAAACACTGAAGCAGACGACTTTTGACCACCAGCCGGTTTTGGCTGGTTTAAGGGGGAAAGAGTTAAAGCATTGAGGCACCCAACTCATGTCTTCACACTTTTGGCCCATCTGCAGGAAAACGTTACACATGAGCCACAGACACAAACACAACTGTCTGACTGGTCCATGGCTCCCCATTTATCTGACAATATTATTGGATGATTTGCCACCCTGAACCACTTCTATTTTCATTGATTTCTTCACCTCAGGTCACTACTGTTCAATGCACAAACTCATGAATTTCTCTCGTGCCCCAAATCAAATTACAGAGATGGCTGATTAACTGAAGGCAGAATCACTGTCTTGTAATAGCGCCACTCATTTTCTGATCAATGTCACTATTACTTTCTCTCTGCCTGCCTGATTTATTAAATACATTTGTTGGAGGTGTGGGGTGGGGGTGGGGGGAGTCTTAGGTATACAGTAACAGACACTATAAGCACCCCAGATGGCAGCACTTGCAATGTATCATTTGCATAATTTTGCCTATTTGCATAACAACAAATTTCTTTGAAGCTTTTGGGTTTTTATTGTTTTTTTAAGAATGTACAGAAACGTGAACTCTGGCCTTTAATCCACCAGTACCAAGACACATTATAGACAAACGGAATACATTCAACTGAACAAGAACAGAATTTGAGCTATAAGACGGGGCAAGTGACATCAATGGAAGAGGTAAAACTTTGACCAGTTTCGTTTGAATGAACTCGTCAGGAACTAACGGAAACTCACTGGGGGCCCGTATATATATGCACATGTAACTTTCTGTTGTCACGCATACACATACATTGTGATGATGTCAGGACAGGGTGTGCACTGGCTGTGATTGTTAATCACAGTCAGACCATTTCAAATTGCCTGCTTGAAATGGGAGTTCCTTCCAAATAAGGAAAGGTAAACGAGTGGACACCACCCGGTCACTTGGTTCACATGTGTATTAGGCTTTATGATCCAGTAGAATTTCTGTTCTGTGGATGCCCTAAATAGGGGCAATCAGAAAAGAGCTAATTCATTTTCTGAGAGGGTAGATACGTGGTTTTTCTCCTATATACATACATACATTAAAAAAAAGAACAGAATTTTAATCAATGTCACTCTGAGTCTCACATCAGCATGAACAGTACATATTAAACAAAGAACTTTGTACATATGATTCTTCCAGATTTCATACATGTTTAAAACAGATTTCTACACTACATACTGACATGCAATCTTTACATTGTAACAAGTGCCTCTAGCTGTGCCCAGGTAACAAATTAAACTGAAGTCAAAGGAGGTAATGTGTAAAAGGGGAAAGAACATTCATTTTAAACATGTTTCAGTAAATGTCCAATTTACCTAAGGCCTAACAAAAATACATGTGTAGTTCCGGTAACCCGACCAACCCCACTTAAAAGACCTGACTCTGAATCAATTTTATGACCCATTAAAAAAAAAAAACAGTTTCAAGCTGCTCTTCCCTAATAAAAATTGATCAACCCTGGCTAAAAGACTCTCCAGAAAGTGGTCATCATGTGCCGTTATTTTGCAGTGAAGTCAACTAAAACACAGCATTTAATTTCAACTTGTCTGGAGGGTTAACTTGGGCCAGGGAAACAGCATAGCTGCAGCTGTTTGGTGATCATTATTGTAATATTTCGCCAGGTTGCAGGTGTCTGTCCTACATGGGTCGAAATTAGCGGTAGCATTGGTAGCATTTGCTACCAACTTTTATGATCTGCTACCTATATTAATTGTGCGGTAGCAGACCTTTGCCACCAAAATTTTCCTGGTCAAAATCACAAATTTAGGCCAGCCTTAAAAATATTTCTGTTTCGTATAACGCGCCCGGTGTGCGCAAAACGTTGCGGTTGGAATTTTTTTTTCAACAGTCCAAAAAAAAAAATTTTCAGGCTTGATTTAACGCTACTCGTACGCCCCGTGTGGCAATTCTGTAAACGCATATCCTTTGCGTACCTACCATGAATGCTATCGGTACATCGTAGTAAATTTGCGTATACAGTATTGGCAAGTTCCTTGCAATAAACGGCGTTCCTAGATCGAATTCAAACGTAAATTTTAATATTTCAATTCAGAAATCGAGTGTGCACACCGTCTACATCTTTCCTGCAACTGTACACAAACAGCAGCTTTGGCCATGTGGTCTGACGCACAACACATCAACCGATTGGTCAATTGAGTCACATGCAAAAATGAGCCAATCACGGCTCGTGCTACAGTGTTTTCATCATGGCTTCCGCCCAGTGAACATGTGTGAATCTGCCGTAATTTACGGAGGGAACACCCACACGGGAAGCTTTGTTTATATTGCTGCATGCGTAAATAAAGATTCCAGTGTTTTTTGCAACAATTATTTGGAGTCAGAGGCATATACGCAAAGGTAGGGGATTGCGGGAATAGCCGAATGTGTCCCAAATCAGTCCGTGAGACTGGGTCAGTTCACCGCAGATCCACTCCACACTGTCACTTGCGTGTGACTGGAAGTTGTTTCCTGTTTTTGCCTGGGAAGTCATCTCAAGGCACCTATTTTTTCCAACATTCATTGTTAGAACCCACCGATAAATGGCATTTGATGTTAATTTGCAGATGAATTCGCCATGCAAATATTTTACTATTTTGACGCTGCTTTGACATCGCTGAGGCAGATCACACTGACGACGGTGAGCAGTGTGACCCCGCTCAGCAAGCCACTTACTGCCGGTACCTTTGGCTTTGCTATCGTAACGTAATCATATGTACGACAGTGAAAATGTCTGCTTGTGTTGACAGAATAAAGTTCTGATGAATACAACTGCGGACCAAGTAATTGTTTAAACTTGGAATGTTTATCAATTAGCGATTATCACCACCTATCGGCGCCCCACGCAGGTGGTGCAAAAGCTCGGATTTTTTAAGTGATTAGACCCCCCCCCCCCCCGCCCCTCGTAGCCAGCCTTGCAAACAACTGCAACTTGTAACTATGTCATGAAAATTTGAGGACTAGAGTTCCCAGCGAAAAAAAAAAGTTGGTTGCCCGACCGGGCAAGTACCTATTAATTTTAACTTGCCCCGGACAATCGCACACGTGAATTGCCGAGCCCTGCTTTGTACTCTCAGTTTGACCATGGAGCAATAAAACTCTTAATCCACATCCCCGCACATACACATAAAAGAGGTGTGTACATGACTTTTAATATTTACTCTGAACCCTCATCATACACCCCTCCCGTCCCCTGCTGTTGTCAAGTGAAAATAAAAACTACACATTTGTATTTGATATCTTATTCTTTTTCTTCTGTGATATTTTTGAAAAAGTTCAACTTTATAATTATGCTAATCCTTTGTTTCTTGAAGCCCTGTACATGTACATGTTTAAAATAGCAAAAGACCCACCCCAATTCAAGCCAAGCTGAGGTGTATTTACAGTAGGGCTACTCTGTCTCACTGTCTCAGCGCCAGCAAACCAGCCTGAAGCATATATTGTCCGGCTACGACTTCATCTATGGCAGAGTCTCTTGCTTTAATACAGATTTAATAAAAAAATTTCAACCTGGAATCTTGTTTATCTTGTATCAATACTAAGTCCATCAGTCCCCGTACTGGTATGATGCCCTTATTGCAGCAACACGTAGTAGGTATGTGTAGTTAAAAAAAAAAATTCCTCCCTGCCTCATCAAATTTTTCAAGGCCCTGTTATACGAAACAGAAATATTTTTAAGGCTGGCCTTAGCTCTTCAGTTCATGTGAAAAAGTGCCTTAGAATGCACTAATTTGCATGCTTGATTTCAAAAGGGGAAGGGCATGCGCTTGCACACCCTAGGTGGGCTTCGCCAAACCTGCATTTTTTGCTACTTAATTCTCAGATTTGCTACCAAAAATTAAACTTAGTAGCAAACCTTTGCTACTGGTTAAAATCAGTTAATTTCTACCCCTGTCCTATCTGAGTTACCAGGGCAAACGGTCTTTAAAGTATTTTTAAAACATGACTTAACACCTTAACTTTAATCTGGCCACTCGGTTGTGTCAGAAGCAGTTATCATCATTAGTTACAAATCCAAATGTGACATGATACCCTGAAAAATCATGCACGTTTTGATGAGTGCCATTTTGAACATGGTGCAATGCATTATGGGACAGTCACACAATAATACATTTGATCTGGGTAGAGGGACCAAGGACCCCTGCTGGGTCAAAGAGGGAGCTTAGTGGAGAAGGTTGCCCAGATAGTGAAGACAGGTCCAAAACTACCGGCGGGTATTTATATAATTGGTAATAAGTTTATATCATATGTTGATGCAACATTGTTTCAAATATCCAACACATCATGCAGGCTTTCAGCAAATACCAAATCACATGATTGAAAATGTGAGGGCAGTTTTAGCGACAGTCAAAATGGGTTGATGGATGAGATAAGAATAAAGTGCAAGTTTCTGTTTTAATTATCTAGCACCCACTTTTTACGGAAGAGTTTTATGTACCTTGCAACTCTTATTGAATTTCCTGGGAAAAATTCTGTATTGATGGGGATCCCAGGGCCAGCTGACTGCGTTCGTGTGTCTGCCTAATGCAACTGACCTCCTAGAGCTTTCTCCAACATGTGCACTTATTCATCTGTGATTTTTAAAAAAGCGCTGTAAATATCCACATCTTTACGGGTTTACCTTAATCTAATGACAGTACAAAAACTTTCCAGGTCTAAATGGATCATAAAAGCCAGTCCAAGGTCCAGCTCCTCGAAGTAAGGTCATAAACTCTTCTTGCTTTGACCTTTGACCTTCTTTGCCAGACAGTAAGGTCACCAACTCTATTGCATTTACCTTTGACCTCCTTAGCCCCACACTGGTACTTGTATTTGCTCACTGCCCTCAATGGCAACATAGCCTTTTGTGGCAAATCTAATCAATTTACATTGTATATAGTCTGAAATAACTATAATAATGCACACAGAACATGCCCTGAACACGTAGCACGTTCTATACAGGTACAACAGGTCCAAAATATGTACCAGGCACGTGTCTGAAATGGGTAGTATGTGCGATATGATACCATATGTCCCAGTTAGTTAGAACATGTGCAAACAGGGTATAGCACGTCCCAAATAGGTAGAAAATGCCCCAAATAGGTAGTCAATGTCGCAATGAGTAGAACATGCCCTAAATGGGTAGAAGATATACCAAATGGGTAGAACATATCCTAAGTAGGTATAGCATGTCCTAGACAGGTACAGCATGCTTTAACTGGGTTGATCATGTCCAAAATAGGCAGAATACGTCCCACACAGGGGTCAATGTCGCAATGGGTAGAACATGCCCTAAATGGGTAGAAGATACCAAATGGGTAGAACATATCCTAAGTAGGTATAGCATGTCCTAGACAGGTACAGCATGCTTTAACTGGGTTGATCATGTCCAAAATAGGCAGAATACGTCCCACACAGGGGTCACATGTCCTTAACAGATCTATGCTTTCACGTGTCCTTAACAGATACAGCATTTCATAAACAGGAGGAACATGTCCTAAACTGGCAGAACATGTCCTAAACCAGAAGAACATGTCATGGACCGGTAAGAAAGGACACAACTTAAACTGGTGGAGCGTGTCCAGGGCTGCAAGATTTTCTAAAAAATAACTTGCCCACAGGGAAAGTCGATTTCAAAATCCACTTGTCCATATGCAAAATCCACTCGTCTGAATATAACTTGATACTCAGGTGAAGTCCAGCGACTTCTCTTCCTCTAGATTGAGTGTCATGCAGCAATCTCCACCAAAAGAAAGTTGTTGACAAAACTCTCTCAATCGGAAAACATCTCCACAATAAATTTTCCAGGACCATAAATGCCAGGAAACAATGACATCATTTTCCAGTGTTTTCATTGAGAGTATGAACTGTGTTTCTGCTTTTTTTGCTAAAAATTACATGAAACACACATTGGATGTGAATCATATGTGTGGTTGTACTCAGGTTCAAACAATTTTGTGTACATTTAGTGCCGTGAAATGAGAATATGCATGAAATCCATTTGACACTCTGTCAAATGAGGTTAAACGATAATCAGTTAAAATACATTTAAGGACCCAGCACACTTTTTGGCCATTAAAAATGAAATGTTCAATTAATACCTATGTTGTCAATACAAGCCCATGAAAAAGATGTACTTTCTGCAAGAAAACACCCAAACAGGTATGATTTTGACACTAAATACGAGTTTTCATCACATAATTACTGTTTTGTTTTTTCAGAGAATAACATAAGATAAAACAGCACACACACAGGTATTGCAATCCAAGTGTCACCTGGTGGCCAAAATAAGAACTAGTTGACCCCAGATGACCCTATGTGCAATATCAAAGTAATTGGCTTCGTAGTTCTTAAGATGAAGAATTTTTTTTTTTTTTTCAAAAAATAAATTAAAAAATTCATAAAAAATAGAAAAATTATTGCATCATCATCTCCTTCGCAAACTTGGTAGAGGTCCACCTGGGAATCATCCATCTGCAAAATCAAAACATTCTATGTAGCGGTTTTTGAGAAGAAGTCGAAAATATAAAAAGTCTAACAACAGACGGACAGATGGACGGAAGGAAGGAAGGACAGACAGACGGACAATGGACGCAAACGGATTCTATAAGCTCTGCTGACTGACAAGTCAGCAGAGCTAAAAATGAGTTCAATACAATTACTTAGACTTTATTTTCACCACGTAAGTCTGATAATAATATTAACCAGCCACCCATGAATGAAAGCCCTACCTAGCGTAGTTACAGAAATAATACTGGGCTCAAGTTTTTGGCTGATGCACAGATGGACAGACAGACTACCGGTGGGACTGTTTGACAGACAGAAAGAAAGCTTTTAGTCTTGTCAACAGCTACTGCTAGCAAGACACAAATGGAGCTTTGGACAAGTATTGTGCCCTTTTCTTTTTCAATGAAAACGCGTGAGCACCTTTCTTGAATTTCCTTTCCAAACAAGGTACATTCCTAGTTTTATCAAATGACCAATTAAAATTTATTTTAACACTCATGAAATCATTTTCAATCATTCAATATTAAACCACCAGTCTGGTTTCAGAGTATGCATAGTGTGCATGGCTCACACAAAGCCTTAGCATAGATCTAGACATACAGTAACACTTTGTGGTTTAAGTGAATCAAAGTACACCAGCGCCCGGACACTTCCACTGACTGGGACCTAAGTGACTGGATCTCTGCTATCCCTGCCAGCTAAACAGCCACCAAATCACCACGCATGAAAACTAAGCTGCCACAATCAAGGCTAATGACACAGAATAATTTTCAATCATAAATTACAGCAATCTAATTTCAGAAAATCTCTTTCACAGATCCACACACACACAACTCCATCTTAACTCATGCATGATAACATGAACCTGGAAGAAACTCATTTAGCTCTGCCACATTTCCTTCCATCAATCCAGAAATCCAATCACAGGTTTTCGAAAACCTGTTATGTTATCAATAAATTTAATTAAAATCCATTAAATCTTGTAGCAGAAAGAGTGATGACAAATAGGCTGTTGATCAATGAATGACTCACCACATGACATACAACTTGGCTCAGCCTGTGTCCAGGCAATGCTCTCACTTCATTATCATAAGTGTCTTCTTCCGCAAATAAATTTATCACCAACCTGCAGGAAAACTTCAGCATATTTGTCTTGGCCCCTTCCTCAATAAAATGAAGCCAGGTCAACAACTTTCTCTGGTGAATTGGGCACTAAATACCTGATCTGTACAATGGAAAACTATTGACTTAGCCCATACATGTACTGAAAATCCATAGGGCCTCATCTACAATTCTCTTTCAAAATATTTACTTGTAATGAAACATTTAACCATGACATCATGCCAGACAGCTTTTCACACCTGGCCATTTCAGGCAGTTTCAGCAAGAAAGGGTCAATGCACCCTCTGGCAAGGTCAACAACTTTTGACGCTGGACTTCAGCACCCCCTGGTGGAGCTGGCCTTTGGTGAGGGGACCTCATTACACACTGACCACTGTGTAGAGCTCCTGTTGGGTCAAGCTTTGAGCAAGATAATGCTTACATGGCTTTTAACTTAGCTGACGAGTGTCATCAATTTCATACTGGATGGTTGTCATTGTTTTGTTAGTGTCAACACGTTGTCACTGCTCCTGGGACTAGAGGCATTGGGCTTAGAAACAACATATTCTGTTTACATTAAGAGTCTGTCACGTTTGTCCTGACAAATATATGCCACATCATGAAGGCCTGCTATGAATCATTCGCAAAGATGCCAACTGTCCCTCATCATCAGGGACAATCCCTGAAATTAGCTGACAGTTTGACCAATTTACGGTGTGTGTCCCTCACCAAAATTGAGTCTTTGCTGCTATATTCTTTGTTAATTATTTTGTGTCTCTGACGATCTTGACTGAGTGTCCCTGAAATGACACTCACACTGTTGTGATCCCTGTAGTCAGGGTGTGTTATTTCTGGTCTTCAGTTCGCTGTTCAGGTATTTCACAGCCACTTTAATCTTTTCCTGCTCAAATTGCCGAAAAGTGCCCGGATGTAAATTGTCTGCTGCTTAATGTCTTTTTTTTTAATTTCTCGTTACTAGGAAACATTTCAGCTGAGACTTGTACGTAAGACCGTTCATGATGGCATGCCCGAGGTCAATAGCTTTCCTTGGCATGGGTAAGGTACAATGCATCCAACCTGCCCCAAGCCAACCTATTGACTTAGCTGTACTCTTACCAGGAATGAGTTAATCATATTATTCATCTCAAAACTATTTCATCACGTGTCAAAATACCCTTTTCACCAAAGTATTTACTTTTGGGCTTTGAATAAATGTGTAAAGGAAGCAAATATACAAAACATGGCAAAATTCCCTCGCACCAGTGTCTTATTTTGCCTGCTTGACTGTCCTACCCAGGTTTTCATGTTTGTTGGCTACGAATGGTACATCATTTGCCTGATAGGCAGACTCCAAGGTCTATGGCTTGGCTCTCACACTACCAAGCCCTATATCCACAAGGTTTCTCTTTACTGTATTTGATCCATTCATTTATAAGTCCACTCCCCTTTTTTCAACAGCATGAGTTAATTAGTAAATAAGGAACATTACCTCAGAAGTTATAGGGTCAAGTCTTCTGGCTACCATCATCGTCATGTGCTCTGTTCATGGTGAGTCTCAGACTGAGTTAACAGCTTTCTTTGCTATTACCTGGGCACATGGCCCTGCCCCCAATCTACGCCAAGCAAAGCTGCTGATTTGAGGCAGCTTCCTGCTGGGTCTTATCAAGTTTTGTTCTACCGTGTTTCCTATTTAGGATTCATTTAACTCTTCAAGTGCCACATTTTGGACTAAGTCAACAGCTTTTCTTGGCACGCATTGTGTCCAATGCACGCCAAGAAAAGCTGTTGACCTGGGATATTTTCTCTGGAACTAGAGGCATGCTAGTACTTGAATGAAAGGTCTTTTTACGAGGAATACGAATCTGAGATCCTAATGATAATTCAGACTGGTTTGACTTGAGTAGATCGACTTTGGACGTGATTGGCACTAAAAGAGTTAAGCACAGACATTAACGCACAGGGACATTTTACATTTCAGGCACTTTTGGGTGATCTGAATGGGAAGGAACACGTACCTCACCAGCCTACCTGTCAACACTCATGTACCCACACATAAGAACTGTGATCAAGGCCCATGGTGTCTCAGCCTTGCAAGGACAGGCTGTAATCCTCTTTTGCATGAATGATACATGACCTCCAGTGATATAATGGGCTCTGTAAGAGTTTCCACTGTTACTGTCATTGTGAATTTAAGTGTATCTAGGGACATATGAGGTTCCATCCATTTATGGGTCCCATCTGAACAGGAATTTCCTAGTATCTGGTCTCGTTATGGATTTATGGCTCACAACACCATAGCCAGTTAGTTCCACAGATGTCCCATAGGTGGCTATCTCATTCTCTGACAAACTGTAGGTTATCAAAACGCTGAAGAAATATACAAACCCTACGTGACAAATTGATATATTACATGCTGATGTTCTAGTAGGCAATCCAAGGCTTACAGATCTCTTATCCAATTGCATGTTTCAGTCAGTCCAAGTGGGAAATGTACGAGTAGTTTCAGGCAAAAATCCATGAAACCAGAACCACAGATTGAGCCTGGGAATACAAAGATGTTGAATCGATCACACAATTAACTTTATTTCTCGCATCTGTTTCACATATCCCATTTTTACTTTTTTTCTCACTGTGTATGAGCTGTCACTCTTTCTAATACTGTATCTCTTGGCGGGACATGGAACTAGAATTGATATTTGCAAGAGAGAAGAACCATGAGACAAACTCTAATTTGTACATAACATATTGGTTAGGGTAGTCTGACATTTGTAGCAAGACATATTAACCATCTGGAAAAAAGGCCTAAGAGCCCATAGGGGGTGTGAATGGTTAGTGGCTCAGCCTAACCGGAGCCTATTCTCATCCATCATTGAAGCAGAGGCTATGTCTGGCTACAACAGCACCCCCAAGGGGCCCAAACACCATCTTAGCTGATCAGCCCTCTACATCACAGTAATAGAGCCCTGTGGCTGGGCAGTTCTGATTTTCTCCACCTTGTCAAGTACCCACATCACAACTTAATCATTTTGACTTGACACACCATTAAGCACCTTCTGATGAAGCCCAAAATATTGTGACACGATTTGCTTTTGAATTTTATTACCTTCATCCAACACAGTTCCAAATATCTCAAGCAATTCACACATGAACTTCTTACTTTGCCTGGGTATTTGAATGCACTTTGACCGAATCCTCTGGCTTTCACCTGGACTTCCCATGAAATATTTCATCTGGCAATCTCATACAGAATCCACATGGATAACATAACATGGTCAGCTGCTGTCCTTAGTACATACAAGGCAAGGAAAGCAGCTGACTCAGCATTTTTGAACACCAGCAGATAACAGCTAACCTTAATTCCCACTCACGACACCATGATATAAAATGCCATCTGCTCCAGCATCTTCACTGAAATTTCTTTCTTAACCCTTAAAGCACTGACTTAAGATTGACAGCTTTTCTTGGGGCACTTTGCGCACATTGCGTGCAAAGTGACCAAAGGAAAGCTGTTGACTAAGACTACTTTTTGCTTTAGACCAGGTTTGCTGGTATTTGAATGAAAGGTATCTTAATGAGGAATTTGAATCTTTTACCCGTTATATGTTTAACAGTAATGAAAAATGACTTTCGCAGTGATTAGCACTTTAAGGGTTAACTGGAAACATTTCGTGCAAAATGACCGAAGGAAAGCTGTTGACTAAGACTACTTTTTGCTTTAGACTAGGCTTGCTGGTATTTGAATGAAAGGTATCTTAATGAGGAATTTGAATCTTTTACCCATTATATGTTTAACAGTAATTGTATTTGTCTCTTTTTGCCCAGAACCACTTCCTAGTAGTCAATATCCTATTCCGCAGTTCGAACTCTTTACTCTCCATAAGCTAACCTGTCCCTGTCTAACCTGTATATATATGGAATTACTATTGTCTATATTGCACACAATGAAAAATGACTTTCGCAGTGATTAGCACTTTAGTTAACTGGAAACGTTTTGCAAAGAAAACAGCTGATGCAACCTATAGAGAATCTGTCATGGGTTGGTAGTTCCAGATGTTTGTGGCATGAACTGTTGGTCTTTTTGGTTCCTGCTCAGCATACCAGGCCAAATTTTTAAATTCCAATAAGTGCCACAAACATTACCTGTAACTACCAACCCATGCTAGATTTTGTTTCTCACATACTTGAATTCAATACAAGTAGGAAAATAATTTCTGAATTGTGCAAGTTTCCAACATTTTAAGTCCCCACCTTTGTTGTTAATAGTATTACAAAGTGTACCCCAGATTATTTTATGCATTCAAAATTACATGCACAGTAAATGAAATAGTTCTGTCTTGATATCAAATATTAAGAGCAATATAGTGGCAAAAAAAATGAACATTTTGATACATTCTTCATTTAAAATCCTCCAGCACAGACAGGCTTGGAAGGCCTTGGTGTCACCGCTCATTAAATATGCAGTACATGTACATAGACACAGGGGGAGCTGTGTAGGCTTCTAGAACAATTTATCAATAGAATGTGACCAAACATCGTTAATCACTTGTGAACGATACATCGGTAATCATAGTTATAACAATCAGTAAAAATATTGACTACTAGGAAGTGGTTCTGGGCAAAAAGACACAAATACAAATCAGTAAAAAATGTCCAATTATATGAGGAATCATGGTACAGAGTTCTTGGAAAATATCTTTGTTTGCTAAGCATTTGACAGTTACCAAACCATATGGAGCCCTTCTGAGTCAGTGTCATTCAAGTGAGACAAGGCTAAGCATGCTGGAGATAGACATGAAAAATGTCCCACTGACCAGATTGCATGCTATTTTCCCCCAGTTTGCTACTAGAATTGAACATAGCTCTAATCAGACAGGAGGAATTTAGATTCTCATAAATCTACAAAGTGGCTGTACACTGGCTGCCAAGCTGAGATCATAAGGTGTTTTTGAAAGGAATCTACACAATAACACTCTTTGAAAGGCAAGCATTTGCAGCCAAAATGGAAACTATATGGCAAAATGTCTGAGATAGCTTTCTGGGGCAAGAGGGTTTCCCATTGGGAAGCCAGCGCCAGGCAACAGGCAACCAAGTGAAACAAGTCAGCACTTGGTCCCGAGTGGCGTGGAGCCACATATCACCGTACATGATACGCCAGACATCACTCACAGACCCAGCCAGTCCTGCTTTCCTACAAATGATGTAGACTGCCTTTACATTAGAGAAAAACTGACTGCATCACAACGTGTGCTTTACGCATACTGTGATCCTTGTCTTCAGAGACCATTCTAATGAATATGTCTCTTGTTAAACCGCTTCAAGGTACATTGTACTACCATGTTTAACCCTTAAAGCCATGACTTAAGACTAAGTCAACAGATTTCCTTGGACACTTTGCATGGATTGTGTGCAAAAGTGTACACCGGAAAGCTCTCGAATAAGACTGCTTTTTGCTTTAGACCAGGTTTGCTGGTATTTGAATGCAAGGTATCTTCATGAAGAATTTGAATATCTTAACCACTATCTGTTTAACAGTTATGAGAAAATGATTATAGCCTTGATAAGCACTTTATTTACACATTTCATCTTATTAACTCTGTCAGTGCCAGATTCCTGAGTCTTTATAATAATTCAGAGCAGTTTATTCTACATAGTTCAACTGTAGTCATAGTTGGCACTGAAACAGTTAAATCCCCATAAAAGATCACGTGTCCTGAGAGACCACAAGTAGGTCATCCCAAGTGATGGTCTCTCAAGGCAAGTTTCACTGTCCAGGGCCAGAATTTTGCGAGAATCTGTTTGGATTTTTGTCAATTAGTTTTCTTTTTTAAGAAAGACAAGTTTACTAGAATCTTTACGAGAATGGATTCTTGGATTCTCCCCGAAATTCTGGCCCTGCTGTATTATAAACCATGGCTGATATTGTCTGTAAGACAGAAGCCCCTGTCTACATGTTGTATAATATGGGACAACACCCTAATAAGAGGACAAAATGATGAAGCATCATGCTTTCTGTGTAAAGAAAAAAAATAGCACAAACAGCTGCGTCAAAATGAAAAATGCAACACTGCATTCTCTGAATAAAAGAACAGCTTTTAGTGACATTGCAAGACTTGAATATATTGAGATATGTACCCTCCCCTGCAATAATGCTGCATGTATTTACATTTCTCTGCTAAAGATAAAATCAGTAACATTTGGCATGCCTACATCTGAGTGCCAAATGGTAAAATACAGGAGAAGAACCCCCATACTATTACTATAGACATATTGACAAATGGGCCACAATTTTGAAATCTGAGCTTTTCTCATCTTCCCTCAGTTATCCTATCAATAAGTGTTCATTGTCATCAATTGATCCTCATCACCATGTCAAAAACCTCAAGTTATGTGGTATATCACAGTTGCAGGTCAAGCAGGCAACACAGCTGGGAACTATAAGCCTATGTCAACTCAACCATTCCTTGTTTTCCAACACGTAAGACTGTACATATAAAAGCATTGTAGGTATCAGTTCAAAATGTCTGACACAGACAGCAATGCACACACACACACACACACATGTGCTCTTCTTCCCTGCTATCACTGACAGTTGCCTCATTGTCACAGATTTGCTGCTAAAGCAAATCCTCTTTTCTAGTTGTCTATTTGAGTCTGACATGCTCGTTCCTCACCATGTGCTGGAGCAAGTATGAATGAGTGTGTTATTGACATAACCTCTTCAACCCTCATTCCACTCCGTGAAAACACTGGACCAGGAAATCTAATCACTTCATCTTTTACCTTGAAAGGTACCCATCCTCGTGCCAAATTTGAGCAAAATCTATTGACAATTTGAACATATCATTACAAAATTGACTAGATGGACAGAAGATCATTCAAACAGACAGGGCAGCTTTTAATAATGTCTTCCTGCCAGAAAAATTGGTACAACTCCTCACATTTTATGTTATTTTGCAGTAAGATCTCATACTGAACATGGAAAGGAATACAGAATAAAAATGTTCCTGGTGTTTCACTGTGGCATAAGCTTTTGATAGTTCTGTGCAAAACACATTTCCTCAAAGTTTATCCATTTAACAGACACCAACTTGTAACCAACATACTATGATTGCTGTAACACCTGGAACCATTTTGTTCTAAATGCAATAAAACCCAGTGGCATTATGACTGATTGCACAGACCATAATTTCTCTCAGTAAAAAACCTCAACTTGCACCAGAGACAGATGCTTTAAAACCCTGGCTATAATTTCTTAAAAGCTCTACAAATTGGTTAAGGTTGATACAAACCTGATATCTTCACTTAAGAGCAGCCATGCACGATGAGATCCCACCTAATCTCCAGCATAATTGGGGGAGATGAAGGTTAACCCTTGGCTCATTATGGTCCAAATGGTACACATTTACTACCCAAACACTCCCGCTCCTATCTCAGTCTTCAAGAGCCCAGATTCTCAAAATGGCTGGCAGACTTGACAGTATCAGTTTATCACCACAGTTACCTATATATGCCTTTGATAAAAGCCGCACAGACAAACTGCACCTAGCCAGTGTTGACCCCTTGCTGCAAATACCAGTAAAGGTTCTGGCCTGTGGTTTTAGCACTGCTTGGCAATACACGGTCCAGCTGTCCTTGTATGTGGCAGTTCGGCAATGACTTGCCAGGCTCCTCAATCACACACCATCATCCTGCTTGAATAAAAGCCCTTCTCGTGCAGAATTAGTACACAATTGTTAAGTTCCAACTAATTACGCAGGATGATTTGTCAGATTTGTCCTTAGTGTGGGATGAGTTAAAGTACATGACTATGTATGACAATTACGGTTTACTTCTGACAAAATATACTCAAAAATCAATAAGTAACACATGAAGAATTAACCTTTATCCTCCCCCAAAAAGTTGCCTGCAGAAGCAGGTCTTGCAGCAGGCAGAATTAATTCATTCCATCCTGATAGAAGACCGAGTCAATAGCTTTCCTTGACACAGTCTGGGCACAATGCGCCCTGAGCTATCAAGGAAACCTGTTGACCATGGGGGTAAAATTTGGAATTATCATCCATGCAAGTTTCATCCAAAATTTTGAAAAATAATCCCTACATTAGTAAAATACAATTAGCAGATGACATTTAGATATTAGCAGGGGAAAATTGTTATTAGGGTGAAATGAGTTACGGCTGCTTCATCTGCAGCCTGAAAAACAGTGACAAACTTGTGCCAAGTTTTCAACTCTTTCAGTTGTAAGTTTTGATTGAGCCATTGGTACATTTCAGGTGCAATGTGCTATTGTCATGGTCTCAGCACCAGGAAATATGAAGCTAGCATTTTTATTCTGAGCACATCAACTTCTGACAAACAGTTCACTGACAAGTAAGAGAAAGAGAAAAAGTCTCCCTCCCTCCCTCCCTCCCTCACACACACACACACACACACACACACACACTAACACAAAATTATCCATGGCTGGCTGACTTAATATTAATACGCTGTACTTTTCATAACTGTTGATTTTTTTCTTTCTTTTGGTTCCTTTTACTTCTTCTGTTCAAACAGTCATCATATTTTTCATAAGGCAAAAAAAAAAAGAAGACAACAGTCCTATTTTTGATTCAGGATGGTCACTCAGGAATAATTGTAGAAGCTTCTGTTAGACCTTCACACTACGCACAACCAGAACTCATTGTATATACATGTACATGTCTACACCAGTGCCCTGCACTAGGCTCTTACTCTACTAATTACACTGTTCATCATGGCCACAGCTTACTGTTCATCATGGCCATGGCTCACTGCTATGGCTTACTGTTCATCATGGCTATGGCTCACTGCTATGGCTTACTGTTCATCATGGCCACGGCTCACTGCTATGGCTTACTGTTCATCATGGCCACGGCTCACTGCTATGGCTTACTGTTCATCATGGCCATGGCTCACTGCTATGGCTCACTGTTCATCATGGCCATGGCTTACTGTTCATCATGGCCATGGCTCACTGCTATGGCTTACTGTTCATTATGGCCATGGCTTACTGTTCATCATGGCCATGGCTTACTGTTCATCATGGCCACAGCTTACTGTTCATCATGGCCATGGCTTACTGCTATGGCTTACAGTTCACCACTGCCATGGCTTACTGTTCATCATGGCCATGGCTCACTGTTCATTGTGGCCATGGCTTACTGTTCATCATGGCCACGGCTCACTGCTATGGCTTACTGTTCATCATGGCCATGGCTCACTGCTATGGCTTACTGTTCATCATGGCCATGGCTTACTGTTCATCATGGCCACAGCTTACTGTTCATCATGGCCACGGCTCACTGCTATGGCTTACTGTTCATCATGGCCATGGCTTACTGCTATGGCTTACTGTTCATCATGGCCATGGCTTACTGTTCATTATGGCCATGGCTTACTGTTCATCATGGCCATGGCTTACTGTTCATTATGGCCATGGCTTACTGTTCATCATGGCCACGGCTCACTGCTATGGCTTACTGTTCATCATGGCCATGACTT
This sequence comes from Hermodice carunculata, assembly GCA_964020975.1. NCBI lineage: Eukaryota > Metazoa > Annelida > Polychaeta > Eunicida > Amphinomidae > Hermodice > Hermodice carunculata. The sequence goes on along the minus strand of OZ026621.1, from coordinate 31,382,044 downwards.
ACTGCTATGGCTTACAGTTCACCACTGCCATGGCTTACTGTTCATCATGGCCATGGCTCACTGCTATGGCTTACTGTTCATCATGGCCATGGCTTACTGCTATGGCTTACTGTTCATCATGGCCATGGCTTACTGTTCATTATGGCCATGGCTTACTGTTCATCATGGCCATGGCTTACTGTTCATTATGGCCATGGCTTACTGTTCATCATGGCCACGGCTCACTGCTATGGCTTACTGTTCATCATGGCCATGACTTACTGTTCGTCATGGCCATGGCTTACTGTTCGTCATGGCCATGGCTTACTGTTCATTGTGGCCATGGCTTACTATTCATCATTACCTACGGCACCTTAAATGCAGGCAAAATTTCCAACCACACAGATATACAGGAAGAAACAAACAGCTGCTGGGCGGAGGCTGAACATTCAAATATTGGCATTTCACCTTGACAGGTACTTTGGGCAAAAATCAGAATTTCCAACAGCACGGATGTATTTATTCATTTTTAATGTGTCTGGACACCTGTGTCTGATGGGTAATGTATACTTCATCACATGTATACTCCCATCCAGCCAGCCAATTTCCTATCAAAAGAGCTGTTTTATTTATCAACTTGAAGTCTGCCATAGTGGAAAAGTATATGAGACACCACAGTCTTGCTGTTTGGGTTCTGGCCAAATCTTTTCCATCCCACACAAGGTCAACACTGGAACAGCTCCAACAACAGAATAAAACACATTTGTCCCTACCCTCCAGCCACCATGCAGATAGTCAGACATTTTTACAAACAGTGCCCCATAGTACAAAAATTGATCAAAATATAGGTCCATTATTAAACACTATGCTCCCCCACGATGGGAGAGATGACACATGAATTTCATTTGCACAGTTATCAACTAGTGCACCCACTGCCCAGTTAAAAACTTAAATAGCATATCCAAATGTTACTAGATCAGAATAAACCCTTGTCACCCCCTCAATATCTTAGAGAAATTAACTGTAGACTGTAATTTGGATGGTGTGCACCTTCATGTCAGAGGTTGTGACAGCAATTTTACTGAAGCTCCTGAAACACAGAAAAAAATCAATCCACCAAACCTTCTTAGAAAACATAGCACCCCCTAGAGCCAGTTGATCCCTGCCCTGTAGAAATAGGGGTCCATTCTGCAGGGGTCCAGTCAGTTTGCCCTGGGGTTAATTACATCTGTTGCAGGTTTACACAAATCCAGGTAATTGATCATGCTATGAATTTCTGCTATGTTTTTACGAAAACAAAGACTGAGACGGGCTTTGAAATAATGGACTTGTCCCTGTTTGAAAAAAACCCTGAAACTTGGCCCATAAATGTCAAATTGCTACTACTACATTCATCCTAATTTTACAGATGTTAAAGTCACTTAATTTTGTCGTATTTACATTTTTGCTTATTTTCATTGATGACATGAAACTAAGAAACTAAAACAAAATGAACAACATTTTGACTAGAGGTTAACCAAATCCAATTCTTCTGAGTCTTGGACTTTGAGTTCGGTAATTCACAAGCTGAGACATTCAGATTCTGAAGGTGCTTCTATCTTGAATTAATTTGATCCTGGCATTTTACTGTTGAATGCCTGCTGAAAAGACTCAGTTCCCCTACCGAAAGAATACAAATTGCTAGTTTATTCTCCCATGATTCCATAAATGTGTTCCACTAAGCATAGCTCCTTAATTATGCAGCAGGTAATTGACTCACTGAAGTAACCAATTTGCTGCCAGATTAGCCTGTACTTGCGTTATCTTATTGCAAGAAAGATCATTCAACTTTGTCAAGTACTCTGACCGTTATTATTCCTTAATCCATGACATCTGGCATGCGTACATGGTTCTAAACACATCCACTTATCAATTACATAGCACGCACATAAGTTTTGCAACCCTGTCCAATATTGTTTCAACATTTTGTTAGTGTCAGTACTGAATATGCACTCATTTTGCCTGCAAAGCAGACCAAGTTCCTCTCTACTACCCAAAGCAGAAAAGACATAACACTGACCTTGGGTTAGCTCTGGAGGCAAGCATTCACTCGGAAGATTCCCAATTTATCAAGGCATGCGTTCACTAAGACTCACAATGTATGGAGGCAAACGTTCATTCAGCAGACTCAGAATGTGTCAAGGCACGCGTTCACTCGGAAGACTCACAATGTATTGAGGCAAGTGTTCACTCAGAAGACTCGCAATGTATTGAAACAAGCTTTTACTCAGAAGACTCACAAAGTATCGAGGCAAGTGTTCACTCACAAGACTCGCAATGTATCGAGGCAAGCTTTCACTCAGATAACTCATAATGTACATATCATGGTGCAGTGTGGCACTCTTTCTTTGAAGCTTATAATTAGTTAAGTTTGTAATGAAAACTTCCACTTATGGAAGTACAGGTTTTAGTGAGCATCCAATAAAGTTACAAGCAGATATTCTTTCAACCTGTTTCTGGCTTTTTGTCCTTTTTTCCACACTTAATCTGTGATACTGAACCTACAATAAAGCATTCCATTTCAGTCTGCCAAATCCAAAACATGTTCTGATTCAGGTGTGGTAAAACTGCAAGATTCAAATTTTTAACATAATCTGCAGCAATTTTGTGATGACATTCAAATTCAAATTGTGAAATTTAGATCCCAGATGGCAGCACTTGACAGTGCTCATTTGCATAATTGCTTACACGAAATTTCAAAGGGTTTGTTTAAATGCAAATGGGTAAAATTTATGCAAATGATCACCCTCAAGTGCTGCCCTCCGCGGTCCTTTAAGTCTATTCCTACTGGAAGATTTCACTCTGGGACAACATGACAATAAATGTTGCATCATAAGAGATTGGTTGTCCTGTCACTGATGTGTTGCATTGAACAATATGTTTTCAAAGTTTTGAGCCATAAATTTAGTTTTAAGCTAAATTTACTTCAATTTCTATGCTATGTTAGAGAGCTCAGCAAAACATAAGCCTTGCTACACCACACTGACTCATTCACTGATGAAACGTGATCCAGATCGGTACTTTGAATTATCCACATATATACTTATCACAATGGGCCTGTTTTCGCCCCCACCACATCTGAGGTATCTTCCCATAACTATCACAGTTCCTGATTGTCAGAGAAGCGGTGTTTTGTTTGTTTACAATCAACTGCTGGCCATGTCCACCCATGCACTGCTCTTGTGCATCTGATGATGTTCATAGAAAAGCAACATATCTTTCAGTACCAGCTCTGCCTGTGAAGGAACAAACAATTTCCATTCCCAGACACAAGGCCTATCTTCCTTTCCCCCCCCCCCCCCCACTTCACTGTATGCCATACACACCTGTAGTCATGCTAGTGGTTTTTACATTGTCTGTTGAGTCACGTCCACAGCCGGTGTACATGACTTGCCTTGCAAACCCCCTGAACAAGCCCACAACAATGTAGCCAGGTTATTCTTTAAACAGACAATATACTATCATGACAATGTATCCTTTCAACCCCACTGAACAAGGCCTGCAACAATGTAGCCAGGTTATTTTTTAAACAGACAATATACTATCATGACATTGTATCCTTTCAACCCCCCTGAACAAGTCCACAACAATGTAGCCAGGTTATTCTTTAAACAGACAATATACTATCATGACAATGTATCCTTTCAACCCCACTGAACAAGGCCTGCAACAATGTAGCCAGGTTATTTTTTAAACAGACAATATACTATCATGACAATGTATCCTTTCAGCACCCCACAGGGCACCACTTGCAGAATTTTACCTGTTTACATAACATTAAATTACTCTGAAGTTTTTGTCAAGCAAAAAACCACATGTATGCAAATGAACAATGTCAAGTGCTGCCATCTGGGTCCCATATTCCACTATCAACCTCTGGGTTCTCCGTTTCCCAGACATTACCAAAACTGTTACTCAGGCAAGCACAAGTTAAGTGCAAGAAACTGTAAGGAAAACCTCCCCCAAATTGTAAAATAATGGTAGACATGAGGTGAAAGCCATTACCACTGCCCTCACTTCACACTGCCTCATGTATATTTCATGCTGTCCTGATGGGAGCACGAGCCTAACAGCCTGGTAGAGCTGAAAACAAGGACAGAACGTCTAGCCATACCCTGGTGCTTATGCATGCACTTGCCTCTTATTCTTTCAAATTGTAAGATGGAAGCACAAACGAGCTCTGAATGAGATCTTAATTGCCAGCATAACAGAAAAGTCTTGTACCATGTCGGGCTTGTACGTGAGTTATGGGTTTCAACCATCTATGCCTTGAATATGTAACGTAAACCAGCAATATGCGAATGTAACACCAACATTATCTGTGCTGCCGCTGCCTGCATTAACTCTTTAAGTGCCAAAATTTTATTTGAGTCAACAGCTTTGCTCGGCACGCATTGAGCACAATGCACTCAATGAGCCCCAAGCAAAGCTGTTGACCTGGGATATTTTCTCTGGAATTTGAGGCATGCTGGTACTTGAATGAAAGGTCTTTTCACGAGGAATATGGATCTGAGATCCTAATGATAATTCATACTAAGTTCACTTTAGTAGATTGACTTTAGACATGATTGCACTGAAAGAGTTAAATATAAATATAAATAAAGATGAAGAGTGAACAGTGAAGAGACCAGTACCGCCACATACAGCACATGCAGTGTGTGCACACACCAGCCAAGTGCACTTACACGCACCCCCCCCCCCTCCTTTTCTGGCACCTTCTCCATCATAACAACACAGAGGGTTGGGGATGCCAAATGTATACAATTGTCTCTGTTTTGACAGACCACCCTAACGCCTCCAAGATGTGCATGCTCACATAGAGCAGGTTGTCTCCCAAAGGAGGTTTGACTCTCACACCACCTCACCAACAACTATCCATTACTTTGAATTCCAATCCATAATTTAGATTCAAACGTGATTGATGTACACTCATTTGACCTCATTCCATCTTGCAGTCATGTGTTTAAGAAATTTACCACCGTCTTCTTTGCAATGAAAGTTAGTTCCAACAACTTGATCAGGTTCCCACCATGGACATGGCTACAGTCTCAAACAACTGTTATATGTATGCAGTGTGAGCAAGAAATTTCAATGAAATAGGGGATGCTGCCAGCAGTTTATTTTCTTCAGAATATTACAAGAATAAATTTTCAGCTTGTTTATTTGTCTTTCTGTTTTCATGGTTTATTTCATATTTTTTTACATCTTCATAAAATCATTTTTATGAATAAACCCTGATTTAGCATCATGAAATGCTGCAGATGTTCATGCATAGTAAAATAGATTTTAAAAAAATACTTGGTTTTATTTATTCACATGCAATTCCGCATAATACTTGCATTAAAACTTAGGTATACAGAGGTCTACCTTTCATAATGCCACCCAAAATGCATTAGAAAAGTGGCTTTATAAGATGGATGTCATCTCTACACATTTAAAATACCATACTTCCTGCATGCAGAACTGGCCTTTAAAGAGGAAGTGGCCTCTCTTCAGGGGGTCTGGTAAGAAGGGGACCACTATATCACTGTTGAAGAGGCATACTTTTTTTCTGACAGAAAATGCCCTAAATTAAGTGGCCATAATACCGTTTTAAAGGTTCAAATTTCCAATATTTTTACAAATGGATATGCCCCCAGATCTTTCCTGGACTTGCCCAACAATTTCCAGAAAATCTGTTAAATACTCAACAGCTATTGACAATCACAACCACTTTGCCTGAGGTGCCTGTTGCCAGGCAACAGATATTGACAATCACAACCCCTTTGCCTGAGATGCCTGTTGCCAGGCAACAGATATTGACAATCACAACCACTTTGCCTGATATGGCTGTTGCCAGGCAACAGGTATTGACAATCACAACCACTGTACCTGAGGTGCCTGTTGCCAGGCAACAGGTATTGACAATCACAAGCACTGTGCCTGAGAAGCCTGTTGCCAGACAACAGGTATTGACAATCACAAGCACTGTACCTGAGGCACCTGTTGCCAGGCAACAGGTATTGACAATCACAAGCACTGTACCTGCGGCGCCTGTTGCCAGGCAACAGGTATTGACAACCACAAGCACTGTACCTGAGGCGCCTGTTGCCAGGCAAAAGTTTTCTCACAAAGGTATGCCATATTTACAAAGCAACAGGGTCATCTGTGTCAAACCTGTGATCCCAAAAAAGCTACATTATGTGTCTCCAGTGCACCTGTCAAGTCTTTATCACTTTACAGTGTAGCTAACCCATAAACTCTGCCCTATCCATCAATATGCCCACACCAGCCCACAAACACCAGGTTTTCTCTTACGACAAATGCATCTGTTATTATCACATTATACTACTTTTTCCCCGTTTATTCCAAAGTAGCTACACAGACACCCCCCACCCTCTCATCCAAAAAATGTAACAAGAAACAATGAAGCAATTTACTTCCTTTGAAGTCAGGTTTGTTACTGCTATGTTCTCTGCATATGACAAGCTTCACAAGATGTCACACTGTATGCACGCTACTGAAAGTTTGAGTGCATACATCTTTCAAAGAGGTGTAATCTGCATACAATGTTCCCATTTTATAGCATCCGTATAAAGCACAGAAAAAAAGTGTTGTGTAAACTATGACAATTTTTACACATTTAGTGTCCCTCTTTTTTTCTGCAAAACACATATAGGCTACATCATGAAATCATCCAAATGAATCAATACAATCATGTTTGGCATTGACATGGTTTAATGGGATCTCATTAACTCTTTCCTGTTCTAATTACCCACCAAAGCTCCCTGAAGTGAAATGTCTGTTACAGTGTTGCTGTTTAATTTAAATTTTTTTTCATTAAAAAAAAAAGTTTTCAATAAACATTGTAGTGAGTATGATCACAACAGCTTAACAGTATGCTTCACATCACAAGCTTTCCTTGCTACATGCCAGGTGAAATGTGCCCAATCCAAGAGGTTAGAACAAACACTGTGTCCAAATCCGCGACAATGATACAATGTAACAAAAAATAATCATAATACTATAAAATTGAAACAAAGGTTACCATGCATCAGAGCCAGGTATGAGACCCACTGAGTCAGAATAATGTGTGTGCTCAAGTGAGTCACTTATTACACACCCAAACACATGGGCCACTCTCAGCTGTCCATTTCCATGGTAACCCTCTTTAATTATGATGTTCACAGGACGTAAAGTCAATTTTTGCAAATTAAAAACTGAAATTATTTATGACAGACTCTAGTTCAAAGCCTAAGAGTGGGACAGTTTGGTTGTAGTATCAGCCCCCCCCCCCCCCAACTGAAAAGAAAAACAAATAATGGTACCACATTTGGATCACATGTATATTTACCATCTATCCTGATGCATTGAGCGTCTGTCAACCTTTTTTTCATAAATTTCACACAGTGTTCTCAAACCCTGAGAAAATTTACAATGGTCAGACACTTACATTTATCCACATGGGATCAGAGACTACATGTATATGCAAAATGTACTTTCCTCACAAACCTTAACATGAATTTTTGTTAATTTTGTTCCATATTTGAACTTATTAAAGTAGTTGCATTAACTGCATCGCATCTTAGTCTAATGTGTGTGACCTTTTCCCAACATTTTTTGGACCCACCAGTTGAAAACTGATCCTTGAGAGAGGAGAGTCTATACTGTCAGTTGTAAAAGGGTTACACGCAGCAAACAAACAGACTCTGAGATAATCAAGCCCTCAGGGGGCATTAATGTGTGAAGAACCGACAGGAACTTTAATTATTTGTGGAGCTATGGCACAAAGATGTCACATTAAATATCATCTCTGCAGTCTCCACTTCTTGGTTGTTACTTTAACTGATGTTCATCTCTTTCCCTTTGCATCTTTATTATAATATGTTTGTTGAAGAATACTCCAACCAACAACAAGAAGACAATGGAACACACACAATTAAAAAGCACCTTGAACTCCTTTGGCGCCCAATTCCACTTTTAACCCCTTTGATGCCAGTCTCAACATGAAAATAGAGTTCTCTATGTCAAAACTGTGTGGTATACAGGGATCAAAGATTACAAAATTGAGTCAAAATAGCTTCATCCACAGTTTTTTGGATTTTTTTAACAAAGAAATTAATGACTGTTCCCATCCGTGGGTCTAAATGGAAGCCATCCATGTTAAAGGCAGAAGCACCTCTGCTGTCTTAACTTTGCATTCAAGACTAAAATACATATTAACCCTTAAAGAGCTAATCACTGATATAGTTGTTTTCTCATCACCGTTAAACATATAATGGTTAAAATATTCAAATCCCTCATAGAGATATCTTTCATTCAAATACCATCAAGCCAAGTCTAAAGCAAAAAGTAGTCTTAGTCAACAGCTTTCCTCGGGACACTTTGCATGCATTGTGCGCAAAGTGTCCTGAGGAAAGCTGTTGACTCAGTTTTAAATCAGTGCTTTAGGGGTTAACTACCTCATATTCTCTCTCTGTGATACATTGAGCCCAACCCATTAAATAAACCTCTTATAGCAAGCAGAGCACTTCCATACACAGAGGCCTGTCACAAGATATCAGTTGTTTAAATCACGATTCTAGAATCAATTATACTGACCCTACCATGGGAAAACATCTGTATGTTTCCCAGGATAATTAGCATTATCATGTAACAACAGAAACTGAGACCAATGAAAGTGAGCCCTTATCACATGGCAAGAGTTCACAGATTCATTAGTCTGGTGAACCTTCCCAGTGAACCTCTTCAAACAAGCCGGATGGACACCTCTTACAGACGGACATCGCTGGTATAGTTTGAACTATCTTAGGAGGCTGCTTCAGGGATACATAGTCTTCAAGGTTTTTCAAAATATATAAAATCTTATTTTCTAAACAGCTATGAATATACCTGTTATGTACAAAGCTGATATATATGTAAAGAAGATTGATGTGAAGCATGAAGATATAATGTAGCTGATTAAAAAGCAATTAGATCGACATGTAAAAATTATCTTGGCTACATAATGTTATGTAAATATAGTCTATACCTTTTTTATTTTGTGAAAGTACAGAGAATATACTATGTAACAAGGTGGCTCATGCGACTGCAACATCACTTCAATGTTCCAGCATGGGTCTCCATGACCGGCTTGGTTAATATATCGATTGTCAACATTTCGTATGTATCGATATGGTCAAATAAAGTGAAATTGAATCTTAAATCTTCACTGGCAGATCACCTAGCTTGAAAGACCATTTGGTCAGCAGCCCTCCTTGGATACTCCTTTGCTTTTCATTTGATGTACATCAATATATTGGTGGTCAATAGGACATAAACTCTTTCAAGAGGCCAAAAGGAAATGATGTTGAAATGGTCTTCTTTCCCATGAGAAACTACCTGGGAGCAGAGATCCCTCCGGATCACATCCAAGAATTAAACAAAACAGACACTCTCTTACTAGAAGAGTCCCCCAAGACAGACAAGATACCTTCCCACCCCAACCCCCAATACACGCACACTGTAGATGCATTGGGTTCTGACCTGGAAAATGAGGTCAAGGTCACCAAAATGTAATCTGGTCAAGAAATAGTGTCAAGGTGCAATGGAGGTAAATTTGAGTTTGATGTGGCCTGAGAAATCATAAGACTTTTTTGCTCATAAGGATTCTGCTATGGCCGGACAGTTGGACAAGATGAAATTTTTAGCCCCCCAAAACAGATTTTGCTTTAATGTTAAGATTA